>JAASAO010000671.1:0-29168 GCA_017311375.1 Mytilus coruscus | reverse complement strand
TTGAAATAAAATGGTTGCTTAGCAACGCATATAGTAACGGAGTTTAAGTTAAAAAAAACTAAGTACAGATACTTAAAAAGAAAGATATACAGATATATAAGATGAGTAGTTTACATGTACCTGCTTTTTCTGAATCCGTTTATTCTGTATACTTTGTAACCTACATATTATTATTTTTTAAAGTCAGTCTCATGTCTTCATTCCAATTGAAAGGTTGCTAAGCATCAACAAAAGGGCGCTTACAATATTGTTATATGGCCCACAAAATAAGTGTAAGATTTTTGTGCTATGTACATTTTGTATCTAAAACATCTTTACAAGTGCTTGAAAATTAATAATATATTTTCTGTAACTTGCTATGACAATGCACTTTTCTCCTTAGCAACAGACAGGATCCTTGGCAACTGATTTTCTTTTACAAATATTATTCATATATCTCTTCCGCAACCTCAGACCCCTTTTTTTCATCCACAAATTAAATGAAAATTTGAATTTGACTTTCAATAAATATTTAAATATATGACAGCACAGACATGTACAAATTGTTTAACTCTTAGCAAAATATTGCACTGCCTAGCAACCTTGATTCTGATAGCAAAGGTTAGTCACTGAGAGATTATGTCGACACGGAAATTGAGTTGAGACAGCGAAAATAATATTGATGTACTGTTAAATTCTGGTTTTTTCTTCTATTCGAAAATACAATTTTACTTCAAATCAGTCAAATAACCGCCTTTAAATGATTACATTAGACTACTCAACTATCGATTAAACTCCTTGCATTTTCTACAAACTGCAAAAACTGCAAAATAGCCTTAAATTAATATTAGGGACGACCAATCCGTGGGGTTTGGGAGATTGCAGAAGGATTTTTTAGCGGTTTGACTATTGATTTTCATATGTTGCTATGAGTCAATTACCAATCTACTATTGTGTGATGCCAAATCACATTGAAATATTTTATCTACGTATTTTATCGTAGTAGCATAACGGGTGTTGCATGTGAAGCAGGATCTGCTTACCCTTTCTGGAGAACCTGAGATTACCCCTGTTTTTGGTGGGGTTCATATTGCCGTCTTTAGTTTTCTATGTTGTGTTTTGTATACAGTTGTTTGTCTTTTGGTCGTTTTTCGTTTTTTGCCATGGTATTGTCGCTTCATTTTCTACTTATGAGTTTGATTATCCCTTTCGTATCTTTTGCTTCTATTTTGCTACGCATGCTTATTTTTGTTGCCGTGGCTTCGATGGGAACAGATTTATTTTCGATTTTGTACACAACAGTTTCCTGGATTTTGTGTTGCAGACTATTCGTTTTCTTTATGACTTCTGCAAGGTTAAATATTTGCAGCTCTTACCAGACCAGGATATTCAATTTTAAAATCCTCCTGAACCCTCCCCCAAGAGAATGAAATGGGTGGCTCCTTAAAAACAGCTTTACCCCAAAAGATTTTTTGCTATAAACTGTATTTAACATAGATGCAAATGTTAAATATCTTTTTGGATAAAACTGTTGATCATTTCTTTTTTTACCGCATTGAAAAATTGCCATTTATTGTCAACATGTTTCTAATGTTGCTTGTGACCTTTCTGCACTAAAGTGTCTAATAGCCTGTTGATATATTTATAAAATTAACATAATTTTGGAAGACTTTAATAATTTCAGGGCCAAATAATGGCTCTTATCATACCAACCCTTTGCTGAACAGAGACAAAAAAGCTCAACTGGCTTTAGTGTAGGGTTGTCAAATTAATTTTAGTTTAACTAAACTTTGTTACAAGAATCAAATACAATATACATCATATCCAATTGTCAAGTCTTTGGTTAAACCCGGCCGTGGTTTCGAACCCACAAACCTCAGCTCTCAAGTCAAACACGCTACCACTAGACCACCAAGGCGGTCCGAGATGAAAGGAGACGAATGAATAAGACTCTAACGATCGATCTATACTTTCAACTTTTGCAAATATGGAAATCAAAGATGATTACAATTGATGACTAGCGTCCATCAGCCAATATTACACGCAGAAGCAGGACGATATTCTATGTTATATCAGAAGTCAGATGCGGATCCAGGAATTTGACAAAGGAGAGACAAGCTAGACACTGTTAGGAGTGGAACAGTGATGGTAACAGTCTATGCATTAACTATATATGTAGTTCAATAAGGGGACCCGGGCCTTTGTTACCCTCTACATCCGCTTTTGGAAGTCTTTTGCTTGGGGTCCCTAGTAATGGATTTCTGGTTTTACAGTTTTTTTGGAAACAGTCCAACATAATGTATAGGTATCCGGTCCGTGTAATACTTAACAATTAAAAATTTCAAAAAGTTTTGAAATTTTAGTATTTTTGATTTTGATCAAAGTTTGAAATACCAACATTTAAAATTTTTAATTTTTTTTTTAATTTTGCAAATTTCACCAAATAATAAAAATTCTTAAATTCTAAAATATGTTTTAAATTTAATAGTTTAGGTTTTTAACCAAACTTTAGAAATACTAAACATAACGTGCAGATTTGATCATTTCGCTTTTTGAAAGTTTTATTTATTTTTTTATTTTTCATTATAATATCAAAAATAGAAAACGGACAAAAAGAAAACATCTGTATTTTTATCGCCTTTGGGTTACCTGTAAAGTGCAAAACAGAATAAAACGGAACGAAACAGAACAAAACCAAACCAAACGAAATGTGCCACAACGAAACGAAATACGACGAAACGAAACGAAATGAACATTTTTAATTAAAAATCAATGTAAAAAATAAAGCAAGAGGCAGACGGGGATCAAAGCGGAGAAAAATTTAATAAGAAAATAAATATTTCTCAAAAGCGGACACTTAATTTAAAAAAAAGAAATTCTTTGATTAAGGTCATTCTGAAGTAAGAATAAAAAGAACAAAACGAATTGAATCATATTTAATTGAATATATATATATATATATGTAAGCGTTTCCGATACTTTGAACTATTTGGTTTTCACATTTAATCAAAAGATAACAGCGAATTTCGAATTTATTGGTCGTAATGGACAAAAGGAATTCTAGAATGGATAGTTTACTCCCGTTTTATAATTGTGTTTGTCTTACACTTTTGCCGAAACTTCATTTGCTTGATAAAGCGCCCATCATTTAGAAGAACAGTAAAACTGACCAACTCGCAGTAAGCCGTATAACGTGGTAATACTAGAGATGACCAGGATATTGACGAATGAACATATCTCGACGAACGAACGTAATAGGAGCGGTAATTGTATGTTTACAAACGTACTTAAAACTTATAGATAGAAATGCATAAAATATACCGATTTTAAAAATGTTTCAAAATATAAATGGAAGACGTTTAAAACTTTCCGAAAGTATTACATATCTTACGATACAATGTGCATGGCTGTTTGTTTTTGTTGAAAACATTATGAAATGTACACCACACATAGGATTATTCGAGTGCCCCGACGACTTTTGCAATGTTCAAACAAATATGAATGCAGAATTTTGATTATTTAAAATAATTTATAAAATTATTGTTGTCGGATCGTATGTGTGCTCTGTGGTTTTAACGGGATATTCAAGTTTCAGACATACAAATCTATCAGCTTATAATAATAAAGAAAATCTATTGTTTTTTTGTGCCAATTAAAAAAAAAAAAAGGATTTCTGTTGCAAAGAATTTTTGTTATACCTGTCAACCTCTGACGATGGCAAAACGCTTTTAGCGTCATAAGAATAAAATCTTTTTTAAGGGATTTAACTAGACTAAAGGCATACTTGGTCCATAAATAACGCATACGAAGACATTCAAGATAACTTTAAAGCCTTACAACTATTTAGAAGAAAAAAATATATTCTATTAATTATTTTTGCTTAAAATATTCAATTTTCTATGTTTATACCACTTATCCATTACTACTGCGTATGTCTCACCTAGTTTCGAGTGAATTTACCAGCTCTGTTACAACCTTATTTTACTATCCATACTTAAAACAACATTTTAGTATGGATATCAAACCATGACAGAGGAGATGTAATGATTAAGTGCATACAGGATAGGATTAAAATTTATAAAGTCCAAAGACCCGTTACTTTGGAAAAAATTATGGACCTCAACATACTTCGTCTGACATGGTTTGTTTGATACACATGCAATTGCGTAGATTGTTGAAGTTCATTTCACCGATCGGAATATTTAAAATATCATTGATTTCACAAAATACTCATAAAGCAGATAACATGATAGATAAGAATATTATTTAGATGATGGTACGTCAACCTTTGTTTATTTCGGAATTCATATATATTGCCTTTCAGTTTTGCTCAACTCACGTGGGAAACCAGGGTATTTCTGTCCTTCCCAAGGGACTGGTCTTTTGCATCATGAAAGGGGGAGGGGGGGATTAAGGGACCCTCGAAAATTTTGGGGAATGGAAAGGAGGTATTCAATTTTCAATACTTCAAATAGTGGGGGGTAGGAGGGGATCGAAAATAATTTACAAGATTTTAGCTGTTCTGTATTTTAAACATGAACACATTATAGGTAAATTGACTCTAAATCAGTATCTGATCATGCTGATTACTCAACAGAAGTGTCTAACACTTGATTCAGATGTCATATCTATAACTATTGTGTCATAATTTTTGGCTTCAAACTTCATTTCAATGTTAAATGTTTTATTCATGTGAGTCATCACCATCTCCTGTTTGTTTGTTAGAATAACGGTTTGATGTCTTTCGGTTTTTTAGGTTTTTCGCGAACGTCTTCTTAATATTATACCCCTTTTCATATAATAAAAACACTTATAATATTAAAAGTTTTTTCCTTACATGATTAATCACAAAACTCATGATTGATCATATATTTCGATGGTTCAAGATGATATCTAGGAGTCAAGTGTGGCATTTTTAATACATCTTAACGCAAATAATGTTTCCTTTATGACCTGGAGATATAGAGTCAGGCGACCCACACCCAACGCTTCCCCTTAAAATAAAGAAAACATTTTTTTTTTGGCAGGAAAGACATACATTTTTTTCACCTCGCCCCCTCTCGGCTTAATTGTTCAGAAAAAACATCCTAAGTTTCGACATGTTCTTACAGGAAAGTAATTATTTTTAGTTACTAACTTTATTAATAAAGAATAGGAGCAATGTGTTCAAAATTGAAAGAAGTTGTGGTAAATGTCACTGAGACCATAACAGGCATATCTAAATAAATTTCACTGTAGTCACAAACAACTTCCCCACATTACGCTTTATTTTGCTTTTGATGCGGGAAGGGCCGGGGTTGGGGGGGTGAAATTTTCATGTCTTTTGAATTTATTTTCCTTCTTCAAGTTGAGGACTTAAAATAAAAAATGGTTACCCCATTGATGATTGCGGCCAAATTTGGTTAGTTTTATCCCATAAGTTTCATGGGTGAAGGTGTTTGCCAAAAGTGAACAGACGACTACGACGGACGACGGACGCCAAGTGATGAGAAAAAGCATATTTAGCTTCCCTGACCCAGCATGATCTCACTCGTCTCAGGGGCATCTTTTTGTAATGTATTGTCAATTTTACACCAACCAATTAACCAAAATCGATGATTTACATTAAAAGTATTTCCTGACTTCACAATTACAGATATGTGACCCTTTTTGTTGAGTTGCTGTCTATTTCACGTATACCCTAAGTCTTATTGTAAGAATAAAAAACAATGTTGCATGAATAACTGTGCATAGGAATCATGATTCATACACGGAATAAAAGTTATAATTTTCTATAGCTGCTGTATTGTAACTATAGCTTACTAGTATATGAAAATAGTTTTACTCGGTCCACATCTGAACCTCAAAATTACGCTGAGTGATCATGTTGGCTTCTCATCAACATTCACTTGGGGCATTTAACCCGTCTTCTCATTTTTTTCTTTCATATTTTCAAAATTTTAGTATTTTACCTAAGATGTTTTAACTTATTTAATGAGTATTTACGCTTAGCAAACCATTCTTACAACACCAGTAGTTATACGTACTGTCTTCCATTATTATTCAAATAAGAACTCAATACGTTCATAGAGGAAGGCAAATTTCCCTTGAATTTATTTCACACAAAGGCTGTTTTCAAAACATATCTCAATCTTTTATTGCCTAAATGGCATTATGCATATAAAAGCATCACAGTCCAATGTATGTTCGCTAAGATTAATATAATGATTTATAAACATATGCGGAGTTATTTTCTTTCAACATAATAGGTCATTCTTTTGAATAATCAACCCGGACGATACCAAGTTTCAATGAAATGTGCTTATTTCAAACGGAATAGCACATCCTAAATTTTACGGTGATGTTGTTAACCCGAGCCCGGAAATTTAGATACGATCCAAGTAAACTTATCAATCCCTTAAATAAACTTATTCTAAAGGTTACATATTCAACACTGTAACTAAATCTTTTGAATATTGTTTTATTGGTATAAATAATGATTTTGTTATCAGTAAATCAAAACCATACTAAATATTACACATATGTACTTTCACGGTACTACAATCTGTCGATACCTATATTTTGGCATTGCACAAGGTCATGTTTTTCTCTGACTGTTAGGGACGTCTTTACACTAAATCCGTTTGATGTTGGATTTGCACTGATTGATATTTTAGTCTTAGGTACATGATTTCTTTTATTAGTTGTTATTGGCTTTGAACTAGCTGCCAGTAACTTCGACTACTCTCAGATCTGTACTTAGTGTCTTTTTTGTTGATAGGGATAAGGGATGGGTATATACCCTGCCACGTCCTGTCTGTTTTTTGTTTTGTTTTATGTTTTTCTTTGTATTGATCTGATGAGTGAAGCCTTTTTCAACTGATTTTTATAGTTAGTTCTTATGTTGTGCTGTTACACCACTGTCCCAGGTTAGATGGAGGGTTGAGCGCTCACAAGAATGTTAAACCCGCCACATTCTTTGAGTGCCTGTCCAAAGTCAGGAGCCTGTAGTTCAGTGGTTGTCGTTGGTTCATGTCTGTCATATTTGTTTTTCGTAAATTGTTTTGTTATAAATTAGGCCTTTAGTTTTTTCAATTGCATTGTTTCATATTTTCCATGTCGGGACCTTTTATAGCCGACTATACGGTATAGGTTTTTCTCATTGTTGAAGGCCGTATTGTTGCCTATAATTGCTTATATCCACTTCATTTGAACTTTGGTGGATAGTTGTCGCATTGGCAATTATACCACATCTCCGTATTTTTATATTCAAGGAATATAATGATGACCTGTGTGAGAAAAAAAAACAATTATTGTTTCCGTGGTAAAATGTTATGAAACAGGACACAAAACGTAGCGCCACCGTTTTATAAAGTTTATAAAATTAATTATTTGTATTTTTTTCAAAAATCGAAACACTTTATATGTTTCTTGCTTAGTGCAAAATTACCCATTAACCCGAACTTCTTCGTCGTTCGGGTCAAGTAGGGTCACCCGTGCCCGCAGATTAAATGACATATACCGACTTGCTTGGTCAATGACTATAACGTAACCTTCTTTTAATTATTTTAGCGTTACCACACTATCATCGTATCATTGTACATTCAATATCAGATGATTTATTTATATTAATCATATACATAGCATTCTTATGATAGTGCCAGCAAATGTGTAACGAGCGGAAGTGACTTAGCCATAAATTCACACCCAGGGTGATAACTCATAACAGCCATATGTGATGTCACGTGGTCGGGCTAATGTAGGGTTATCAGCTTGGGTGCGTTCGTTCATCGATAGCATAATATAGAAAATATCAATACATTTTTTTGTACATGTAATTTTCCATATAGGCCCGGGCAGTCTGATATGGGGGTCTGGGAATGATACCCGGGCCGATATAGAAAAGGTCATGTAATCTGTATATATATATATATATATATATATATATATATAAATGATTCATAGTCTGATGTGTGGATCACATCCATTCTCCTCCGTGTAGCCTTAGTATGCATGGTACGTGTTACGTGATTTTCTGAAATAGGTCGTAAGACCAAATGGTCAAACCCTTGTTCAAGTTGACTCCCACATGAAGAAGGAATTTGGTCGATTGGTAACAGTAACTGTTGTTGTAGAAATGTTTGAAACATACAATGGTCCTTTGGATATGATTTATTAAATTATTTTGTAGGATCATCATTAGATGACTGTTTATTGTAGGTCCCATCGCATTGGATAGAATGAAATCAATTGATATCTTGTTTGCGTATTCTAATGGGTAATGTTGTACTGTATTCGTATGGCCTCATAACCGTTCCATTTCTAACTAAATTGTCAGCAACTACAATGTATGCCCCGCGTAATGAGTTTTGTGGCAAGCACCGGGGTTATTTCTTATAAATAAGTTATACATTTGTATATATACTGATGTCCGTTTTTCAGGATGTTGAATATGAATAAATGAACATTTCATCCTATCAAATGTGAATGGGATGCAAATTTATTAAATACTATTTCAATGGGTCAAAATATCTTAGTTTATGAATATTTAATAAATCTATTCCTGTGGTGAAAGTGTTAATCTTCAATTTTTACACTCAGCGTTTTGTCATCAGCAGTAAATATGAATAGGAACACAGTTACATGTCAGCCGTACGAAAAGGTTGGATTTTTAGACAAAATCAATGTATGAATGGTGATATTTTTTCGAATGCACCTCTGCTCTGTAACAAAACATAGGTGCCCTACCTCTCCTTCTTGTCTCTAGGCCTTTTGAGTGTACCAAAGATTTCTTATATGCAGCGTAAACCGAAAAACAGATTATTTCAGCATTCCAGGGATCAATCATTTCTTACATGTACGAAAGTACGGAAAATATATGCAATAAATGGCCGTGCACAAACAGTGTATAATTTAATGTATTAAGACACGTACTTCCCTCTGTGTATACCTGGCAAAGATTAAAAAATTTCGGATACGCCCTTAATATACACAAATCATTTCTTTTATATCGATTTTTTTTCATTTATATGAATAAGCAATTTGTGGAATCAGCAACCCACAAACACACAAAAAAAACAACGTATACGTCTAAAAATTGTGTTTAGAGCCTAAACATTTTCCTAAACACATGTATGAAACCGATTTTGACATGTTTTAAATTCTAAACATGTTTAATATTTAATGTGCTAACAGCCTAAATGTGTCAAGCTATAAAGTGCTTAGACTGTAAACATGTTTAGCTGTAAAGTATTTGACTAGAAACGTGTTTAGCTGAAAAGTGCTTAGACTGTAAACATGTTTAGCTGTGACGTGTTTTATCTGGAAACATGTTTAGCTGTGAAGTGTTTTATCTGGAAACATGTTTAGCTGTGAAGTGTTTTATCTGGAAACATATTTAGATTTGAAATGTTTTGTCTGAAAACACGTTTAGCTGTGAAGTGTTTTGAATGTAAACATGTTTAGATCATAAAGGGTCGTAAAGAAACATGTTTATCATTTTAGTGTGAGAAGCCTCATTAGACCTAAATTTAACTAATTTTCCGAAAGGCCCTAGACTGTCAAACGTTTATTAATAGATAGCTCTCAATAAAACAGGTTTTCATACCATCCATAAAAGGAGCCAATGCATCAAATTAAGAAAATGGAATTTCCATATCAAATTCAATGTGACCAATACCTTTTCAATCTTAATGAGTGCTTCTTTATTTCAATTCACGTCATTTGACTATTGCATTTTTTCTTCATTTCAAATATTCGTAAAATAGTAAATGTCATGTTCTAGTACTTTTGAAACGAAATTACCATAATACTAAATCTAGTTTTAATAACAAAATTACAACATATACAAGGGAATATATGTTATCATTTATTTCCAGTTAATCATTGAACAATCAAACATAAATTCATAACAAGGTACATGTACATAATATTGTTAAAAACCACTCCTACTTCTACTTGTACCCCATCTCCTACAACAAAACAATTTGAAACTGTCCTGTTTTCTTTTTGCAGGACAATGAGTCATGGAGCTATCCTTTCTTAATTCCCAACTGCTGGTCACTGGCCTGAAATATAGAAAAAAATTGATAAGCAACTAAGTAGAATTACTATTAAAATATAAGTATACGAACTAGAACACCAAAAAGTAAAAGCATGATTTTAGATCCAGATAACAACGTTAAGACCAAGGTGGTATAAAAGCATACATTAACTGATGAATCAATTGATACATATGTTTTAAAATCAAACTTCTTTTCATGTTTAACATTATTCATTTGTTCAAATATATATTGGCATTTTAAAACTCAAATACACTTCTGATTCTTACCTGGCACCAGATTTGCCACTGTTCTTTATCTCCTCTTGTAGCATTTCAAGACAGATGATGATTTCCTCTGCTCTTCTCTCATCAATCTAGAATAAAAAATACATGTATATAAAATTATAAGAATAGCAAAACCTCTTCTAACTATTGAATTAAACAAGCATCATTCTATTTATTTTGAAGAAAAGTGTTGATTCTTCATCTCGGAAGTGCTTACGAAAACAATGAACTCGAAATGACGCTGGATTTGCAAATGATGCACCACATCCTGGTAAGCCTCGGCAGATTCCGCTACCCTTCATGTTACATTAGTATAATCTGCCGAGGAGTACCGAAAGAAAAAGATCCTCACAAACTCCTCTTCCAAGCACATAAATTAAGAATAAGTGAAAACTTGAATGATAGAACATTAAAAAACTCTTAATATCTTGACACAAGATAGTTTGAACACTTAATTAAAGCACTTGTTTCGTGAGATGGTACCCCAACCCACCCTTTTTTCTCCTGCATTGACTATACGGTAGTGGACTTGTAAATGACAATTGTCAATAATCATTTAAAATTGGCAGTACAAAATAAAAGACAGTATAATCATAACTCCTTACCTTTCTGAAACAGTTAAGTTACGGTCAGTTATGGTCAGTAGTAAACAGCCTGGCCTTTGACTTCGGGTTCTTTGTTTCTTCTTCCCGCTCAAAATTTATCACGTGATATGAATGCCGTCTTTGGCCTAAATGTGTTGTAATTCTAAACGTGTTTAGGAAAGTGTCTAAATATTGAAAGTGCTTAGAATTAAAACACGTTTAGCTTCATATACTTGACGAAGTAGCTAAACATGTTTAGCACAGCAACACGTTTATTGCGAAGTGCTGAGAGCCAAAACATGTTTATTTTTTTATGTTTAGAAATTAAACACTTTCCTAAGCACATAAGTCTTGCAACACGTTTAAATTCTAAGCACAATTTTACAGTGTATACATGCATATGCTTGCCTATTTTTTAAAATCTCCTGATGACCATTCTATTTAGGTTAAAAGTAGTAAATGCATAGTATAAACAAAGGTATAGCATTTTATGGAGCGTGGAACGTCATTTCATGCTTTTTAAAATACATTACAATTAAACATGTTAAAAGCGGAATATCATTTGTTCTAGTAAGTCTCGATGTATTGTCCTTTAAAAGAAAAATGCGATGAATAAAACTGTATGCTTAATGAATTTTACACCAGACAATAACTAACCTTTGAAGATACATAACATTTAATGCAATGTTGTTAAAAATCATAATGCATATATATGCCAGTTTTTAATGATTTCGTCATTCTTGGGACAAATCGAAATCAGATCAAGTTGTGAGTCATTGTAACTTATATAACAACAAAAACCGACACCCCCCTTCAAAATAAAAGAGAAAAAAGAAATATCTGAAAACTAAAAACCATAAGAATGACATCACAATATAACTTTTTACCATACCAAAATATAAAATATCAACATTTCAGAAAATACGTTTTTGTAAGATGATCTGAAATTGCTTGCAAGTTTCTTCCGGGTTTCAAAAGATACTGTTTTAGACATTAAAGCGGCTGTGTAAGAGAACACCATTTCTGGGAATTATCCACTGGATTTTAATTTGTCCAGTGGATATCTGGTCAATCACTATCCTGACTTTTGAACAACACAATTTATCCGATGAATATTAATCAATTTGATAAACAGTTATCCAATGGACAAGATTATCAAGTTGATAACTTTATCGAGTCTTTTTAACAACCAGGCACAGGAAACTGTCCAATCGAAAATATGTAACCATACTCTGGCACATTATTATATCTACCACCCTAATTAGTTAATATAAAAGATAAGTAGATGTGGAATGATGGCAAATGAAAGAACTATCCACCAGAGATTTATTGACATGAATCGAAGCATCTATAGGTCACCTTCAATAATGAGCAAAATCCATACCGTTTAGTCAGAGTTTACTTAAAAGGCCCGACTTTACAAAATGTTATAAAATTCAAACGAGAAAACCAACAGACTGAATTATGCTAAACCAATACACGAAGAATAAAAATGTGACAGGAGACAGCAACCGACGTATTACAAACTCCGGACTTCGAACATGCACATGCAGAATATTATGAACTTGACAGACCATTTTATTGCAAGCAGTAAAGCATTGAAACTGTACATATGATACTATTATGTGGTGATTAAACATAGGAATTGATAAGACCCCCTTTTTTTCTCTTTTGCAGGGGGGAATTGGAGGTGTTAAGATTTTTTTTGGAATTTTCTGTGACATTTTAACATTTTTGCCAATTCAATGTGTACTTCTTCTTATGCATACGATCTTACATAACCAGCTGTTTATACGTTCAAGAACATATCAACGGCAGCATGTATAAACGACTTAAGTGTATGGATACGAGTAGTTATTAATTTAATCAGTAGAAAAATTAAGGTAATTTACTAAAAATCTTCAACACCAAAAAGAAAAAGAAGAGTGGAGTTCATGCCCAAATTGCCTGTTGAAAAGACGCCCACTTGGTCCACTTATTATAAAATGAGGAGTCATATGAGGACTGCGGCAAATCAATTTTTGTATTTAATTGTTACGGCAACTAGAAAAGTAAGAACTTCAATTTTATGTAGATAACAATATACCCATGTGTAGTTGTCCACCATTTGTTTTATTCTTACAAGACTTTGATATGGTTTACGGCAATGAGACAACAACCAAACGACAAAAGACGCTCACATCAGTAACTTTTGTTATAGGAAATAGTTTTAATGAAGATCATATATATTTTGTTGACTAGTTGCTGTAACATTGACAGTACATACAATTTGATTATGTAAATGTAGATGTATTGCGACCAAAGTGTGATATATTATATAAATAACACATAACTGAACGGGTGATAGAGCAGGTTGTTACCCCAAGAAAAAAATGTTAACCGCGGCGAAGACGAGTTTCACAATGTTTTGGTCAGGGTAAAAACTTGCTCCATCACCCTCTCGGCTATGTGCTATTAGATGTATTATACTGCATGTTCTGTCATTACCGTCTTTTATGCTTAAAACTGAAAGTATGACTTAATGTACATAACAATGTTAGGGTCATTTTTTAAGTTGACAGTCTATAAGAAAGGCATGAGGTCGAAATGTAGAACTTGGGATTATTGATGTAAATTCAATTTAATGTTTTTTAAATGATCGATTGTTTATGGTCTGCACGAAAGGGAAATATTCAAAAGTTGCCTCCTGCTGAGTAAGGAGATAGAGTTAATATATATATATATGTAACACTCTAAAACGTGTCCATCCCCCCAAACGTGTCAAGATGCAGATGCATTTTTGCCACAATCTCGAAGATTAAAAAAGGTGTGGAGTCCAAAGAAGAAACTTCAAAATGGAGACTTCGTAAAATTTTTATTGATAGTCAGAGGTCCAAAATGTGAACTGAGGCAGTTTTTGATGTACGTCTTTTTTAAATTCAATGAACAAACAAAATAATAATCAATATTTGTTGTGAAAGCCGAGCTGTGGAAAACGTACATGGTATAACTGAGGGGCCTGATGGGTTATTTTCGTTCTTCGTGATCGGCGCATTTTCGCTATCGTGATCCGTTTTTCTACAGATTTATACTCTTTTTATATTTTCGTGATCCGTGATCATGGAAATTTATTTTCTGTGAATCGTGATTGACAAAAAAATCAACTCGTGAATCTTGATGAGACCCCCTCCCCTTTACCCCATCAGGCCCCTTATAACTGAGATAAAAAAAAATGAATTCATACAAACTATATGATACAGTGTTTTGTCTTTGTTATTTTCAAATTTGGCAGCGCCGCACTTTTTATTTGACAGTATTTGCCCATTTTGCTTCAAATCGTGGAACCCTGGGTTCTTTTCTACTGCTCCGTTTTACAACAACAAAACAGCACTCTTTAAAAAATAACAATCAAGGAAGAGCATTTTCAAGAATTGTTTTTTCTCTGCACTTTATGTTTCAGGTCCCTGTTACAATCTCGACTGGATTTTATTGTAAACAACATTTATTATAACGAAACACTTTTTCATTAAGGTTAACACATTTGGGCGTTTTTAAAATATGGACATGCTTTTATAAAAGGTATCGATATGTTTGGCGTCTTTCATCAACTAGGCATGTTTGGGTGTTCAGTGACGTCATATGGAGACGTTTGGGGGATCGGACACGTTTGGGGGGATGGACACGTTTCTGAGTGTAACATATATATAGTGGCTCCGCGTATAATCTATTGTTCCTATGTCTCAAAATTCTGCTCTCTCTGGCTAAGTTCCCAACATCTTTCTTTTCTAAGTATAGAGCAGCACCTTTAAGGTAAAGTCATTGGACTCTTTATACATAGTCAAGCGGCTAAGTCATGTCTTTTTGTCTCTTTTTTCTTATTTTTCTGAGTCTAGAGTACCCTTTGTAAGCCCCAACTGGAAAGCCACCAAGCCACAACTCCTCTTTTCCTATGCTGGCTGAAAACGATGTACCGGTTTTGTTCATTGTTGTTGTCTGTACAGTGACTTATAACTGCTTACAGCCACATTATTTGAACTCTGGTGGATAGTTGTCTCATTGGCAATCATACCACATCTCCTTATTTAACTATGGGTTATTTGAAGTAGATGACTAACAGACATTCAATCATTTGAAAAAATAAATTCTGCAATGATTTACATGTTGTCATTTTGAGATTTCAATTTATATATATGTATCAACAATAAAATTTGGTTGTATAAATGGTGTCACTATGTTTGTAATTGTCCACGGTTTTGTGTAAACACTACATCTAATTTCCTAATTTAAAATATTTATGTACTGATTTCAGTTAATATTTTGGGCCATTAACAATGTACTGTAAATTCAAAAAATATTGATTTTTTTTAATGCGAATAAATACAAACTCGCATTCTGATATCTGATACATGCATATTTGTATGCACCTTTTCTGAAATGGTAATAATCTATTTTGTTGTTGACCTAAAAAAAAAAAGTTAGCAAAATTGCCAGTATATCAACAACTTTCAGGCCTAAAAAAATCAAGAGCGCAGAGTTTGCTTAACTAAATACTTCAAATTCAGAAATTATTGTGAGGTTTTTATTAATGCAAATAATGCGACGTAGTGATTATCGCAATAATAATAATAATGAGAAACATATATTCAGATCTCTAAGGAAGCCATAAAGGGACACATAAAAAATAAAATTTATCCGTGATCTCGGACTCCCAATCCGTTATCTCGGATAAATAATCCGTGATCTCCGAATGATAATACGTTATCTTGGATTGACAATCCGTTATCTGGGATTCCAAATCCGTGATCTCGGATTCCCAATTGGTGATTTCAAACTAATAATCCGTGATCTCGGATTGTTAATCCATTATCTCGGATTCCCAATCCATGATCTCGGATTGATAATGCATGATCTCGGATTGATAATCCGTTATCTCGGATTGACAATCCGTGATCTTGGATTTATAATCCGTTATCTCAGATTTGGATTAAAGTGCAAGAATTATCAGCATGACAAGGTGTATCCATCATGAAAATTAAAGAAAAATCTATCAACTTGTTTTTGAGTTATTGCCTATGTAGTACGGAAGCCCATTTAGGACCTCCCAAAAATATATATTTGAATTCGAAATCACGAATTTAAATCGTTATCACGAATTGAAGAATTCGTTATAACAGATTAAATTCGTGATAACGAATTTCCGGAATTAGTTACAACAGTTTTTGTAATTCGTAATAACGAATTAAATTCGTTATCACAATTTTTTGTAACTCGAGATAACGGATTAAAATCGTAATAACGAATTTTATAAATCGTGATAACGAATTGTATAAATCGTGATAACAAATTGTATAAATCATTATAACGGATTGAATTCGTTATCACGAATTCGTAGAATTTGTAATCACATTTTTTGGTAATTCGTGATAACGGATTAAAATCGTTATAATGAATTACATAAATAGTTATAACGGATTAAATTCGTGATCACAAATTCGTAGAAATAGTTATAACGAACTTAATCCGTTATCACAAAGTACACAATTTGTTATAACGATTTTAAACCGTTATCACGAATTGCAATTATCTGTGATAACGAATTTAATCAGTAATCACGAATTTAAAAAACTGTGATAACAAATTACACAAATTCGTGTGAACCATTTTAATCCGTAATAACGAATTATAAAGTTCGTTATCACGTTTTTAATCAGTTATCACGAATTACAAAAAATTATGATTACGAATTTAATCCGTTATTACGAATAACAAAAACTGTTATAACTAATTCCATAAATTCATGATAGCGAATTTAATCTGTAACAACGAATTCTAGAATTTGTGATAACAATTTAATTTCGTGATATCGAATTCGAATTATATTTTCGGGAGGTCCTAAATGGGCTATTGGTTTTTTCCCTATTTTTGTCTCGCCTGCGACGAAAATCTCGGAAAGCGAGACACAGGTGTTGCTTTTCCGGCGTTGGCGACGGCAGAGGAGGCATAAACAATTGTTAAATGTTCTGTTATTAATCCGAGATCACGGATTGGGAATCCGAGATCACTGATTAGGTCCGAGATAGCGGATTATTAATCCGAGATAATGGATTGTCAATCCAAGATAACGGATTCTCAAACCGAGATAACAGATTATTAATCCGAGATAACGGATTGTCAATCCACGATAACGGATTCTCAAACCTAGATAACAGATTATTAATCTGAGATCACTGATTGGAAATTCGATATAACGGATTATTAATCCGAGATCACGGATTATTAATCCGAGATCACGGATTGGGAATCCGAGATAACGATTGTTAATCCGAAATAACGGATTATCAATCCGACATCACGGATTGGGAATCCGAAATAACGGATTGGGAATCTGAGATCACTGATTGGGAATCAGAGATAACGGATTAGGAATCCGGGATAACGGAATGTCAATCCAACATAATGGATTTTCAATCCGAGATAACAGATTATTAATCCGATATCACGGATTGGGAATCCAAGATAACGATTATCAATCCGAGATAACGGATTATCAATCCGATATAACGGATTGGGAATCCGAGATCACGGATTGGGTATCCGATATCACTGATTGTCAATCCGAGATCACGAATTGTCAATCCGATATCACGGAATATCAATCCGAGATCACGGATTATCAATCCGAGATCACCGATTCATTTTATTTTTTACGTGTCTCTTTATGGCTTCCGTAGATATATTATACATGTACTATGCAGCTTTTCCTGAAATTGGAATCATTAATCTCACGTTTTTGTCCATTCTTCAAAAATGCCAATAACAAATGTACGCAATAATTTCTGAATTTACTGCATTCAAGTCAGCTTTGTTTTGTTTTGTTTTTTTCATTTGCCTTTGCCTCTTAGAACAGTTAAATAAGAATTTAGATCAAACTAAAAGCTGATGAAGTAGATTTTATGACACATAGCACTTTATTATTTCTTTAAAGCATATTCAGACTCTACTGATCACCTTAACTTCATTCATTATTCAATCAACAATTTAAATAAAGGGCTCGTTCCATTTCTTGAAACTCAACGTTTTTTTTGTAGTACTTTTGAATTCAAATTGAAGAAAAAATTTCACAAACATCTATTGACAGAAATAATGCGAACTGTATGATATCAAAATGCTTTTCAGCTTTTCGCTCAGTTTTCTTTGAATTGTTGATAATGTTTTAAATCCAATTCTGGATTTGGATTTGTCTCTTAATTCAGCAGAACTTGTACTTATAGAGTGTTTAATCTTAACGTAGGATGACTCAGAGGTATAATACAAATTCTGACCACTGCAAATAATCAATACCAATGTTCACAATTTTGAAGCATGCAATGCACATTTTCAGTTTTTCAATATTGTATTTTATTGTAATGGAAAGTTATGTTCTATTGTAACGCGAGTTTGCTAATGAATCAACAACAGAGCTGGATACTAATCCTTTCTGTTGTTGCTTCGCTAGAAGGTGCTGCGTTGGTCCTGTAGTATACTCACAAATAAACCGGTGTGCGTGTTGTCCCCCCTCACCCACCCCCACCACCTCCGATTGGAAAATACGTCATTTTCAGCGTGAAATCGACGAAATTTTTCTGTTATATGGAATATCCCCCCACTCCCTTTCAATAATCCTGGATCCGCCCCTGAAAGGTTGTTGCTAACGTCTAAATTTGCTATTATTACAACATAAAAAGGCTACCAATAGCAATGACTGACGATCATCGATATCACATAGCAAGAACCCATCTCTTTGCAGATCATTGAAAAATAAAGACAGATTGCTAACAAACATGTCATAGATATAAGAAGATGTGGTATGAGTGCCAATGAGACAACTCTCCATCCAAGTCAAAATTTATAAATGTAAACCACTATAGGTCAAAGTACGGTCTTCAACACGGAGCCTAGGCTCACACCGAACAGTAAGCTATAAAGGGCCCCAAAAATTACTAGTGTAAAACCATTCAAACGGGAAAACCAACGGTCTAATCTATATAAAAACGAGAAACGAGAAACACTTATGAACCACATCAACAAACGACAACTACTGAACATCAGATTCCTGACTTAGGACAGGTGCAAACAAATGCAGCGGGTTTAAACTTTTAATGGTACCAAACCTTCACCCTTTTTCTGAAACAATAGTGTAACATCACAACATAGAAAAACACACTATAAAATATCAACTGAAATAGCTTAACTCGATCAAAGGACATATTAACACCATTGAACATACACTGAACAAATAAATTTAACCTATGATACAATGCAAATTCAAAATAAATAAACTAAGGAAGAATAATAAAAGTAACATGTTATATCGGTATGAAATGTTAAACAATTTAAGAAAAACAATATGCTCGAACAAAATATCAGCCATTTGCAATAACTTTAAACACAGGTAAATAAAATAATTTTGTTGTTAGGTATACGTATACAGTTACAATAGAGAAAGGAAATATTTTAACAAAATAAATAATTTTGATGTTCATAGTGCGAAGTGGAAATTTATATTAGTACCAAACACTTATCAAAGCTGGTATATAGACCAGATATAACCCTGAATAACATTAAATAACAAAAAGCATTACAATTAGTATCAACAGGTCAAATAAACAAGAAAGTACGATTTGAGAGTACTCGCAGTTACTGACAGCTAGTTAAAAGCCAAAACAATTAATAATAAAAATCATGCATCAGAGACTAACATGTACTGTTTGAGAATCTAAAAAGAAACATTCCCCTACAGGATCTCAATTAATACGTCATTTCTACACTCTTGACAGTGCAATTTTAAATATATATGTTGCTCGGCAAGCCTCGCATCTTTAAAATTAAATTGTCTCTAAATGAGAAATATTTTTCACAATTGATTCTGTGTTAGAATGTATGAATGTCACTATGTTTTCACTATGTTTTTTTGTTGTTTTTTTTTATGTTCAGCAAACAAAGTGAAATAATCTACAAGTTCTTCAATCTAATTATCTTTGTTAAACCTCAATACTGATGCAAAATTTTTAGTGCATGAGAGTATTTTAGATACTTTTTAATATAAATTAATTTAATTGAAGTCTAAATTTATACAACACTGAGTTTATTTTCATACATGTATGCTGCATGTATCTAAGAAAATGAAGATTATTTATACTAAGAAAGTGAAGCAAGGACTTCAAGGTATCATTCCATCTATCAAAAGGGTGTTTATGAGTAGAAAGCAATTTATAAGTTCCAAGTTTCATGAAAAGGTAATTTATCAATAATTTTCTTCTTATCAGGGAAGTTTTAAAAAACTCAAAATTGTAATTACTTGAAAATATGCAATATTCAACCTTTCCATGACTATTTCAATGTAATGAACGTGAAGGAACATGAAATATGGAATAGATATACCTGTGTTTAAAGTAATTAACATTTCACAGCGGTATACCATGTTACTTTAACTATTCTTCCCTTAGTTTATTTATTTTGTATTTACATTGTATCATAGATCAAATTTATTTGTTGAGTGTATGTTCACTGGTGTTATTATGTCTTTTGATTGAGTTGAGCCATTTCAATTAATATTTTATAGTATGTCTTTCTATGTTGTGATGTTACACTATTGTTTCAGATAAGGGTGAAGGTTTGGTACCATTAAAACGTTTAAACCCGCTGCAATTGTTTGCACCTGTTCTAAGTCAGGAATCTGATGTTCAGTAGTTGTCGTTTGTTGATGTGGTTCATAAGTGTTTCTCATTTCTTGTTTTTTTATATAGATTAGACCTTGGTTTTCCCGTTTTACACTATTAATTTTTGGGGCCTTTTATAGCTTGCTGTTCGGTGTGAGCCAAGGCTCCGTGTTGAAGACCGTACTTTGACCTATATTGGTTTACGTTTATAAATTTTGACTTGGATGGAGAGTTGTCTCATTGGCACTCATACAACATCTTCTTATATCTATTTAAGAAAGTGCCGAAATATAATTACAATCATTACTTTTACTCGAATATACTGTTGTGAACTTGCAATTTCCTATGTTGCGTGTTCGGAGTTATTTCCCTTTGATCACCACTTCGCCTAGAATACGCCTGACACAATTGCGTGTCCGGTAAATTTGGGGTCTATTATTACAAAATATGAATCACAAAATGGTTTTACTTCATATGTTATACCCCTCCATATGTTATCATACTGTTTTAAGAAATAATTTTGGATTTTTCGTGGACTTACACAAATTTCAGAATTTTTTTCCACTTTACTTGTCAGTTTATAATACTTTAACAACACTTTTTAGCAATAACTTTGAAGAATAATGAACCTTTTTACTCAAGATTTGAACACTTAAAGTTTTATATATGTACAAGTGAAAATAAGATGATACGAGTAAAAAAAACACGAGGCATGCAAATTTGAGATTAATCCTTTGAGAAATAAAACAAGTTATTAGCATTTTCATTTGGTCCTGTCATTGTCCTGTCATCGGTCCTATCATTAGTGTAACCCACGTTTACAAAAGAAACCGTAACCTATGACCTTTTGTCACGTAACCAATGTCGTGATCTTAGAAGCCATCAAATCGTTTGCCGTCCAACAGGTAACCTTTGAAACCCATAATTTGCCATAACATTACTACGGATGATCTCTCAAGGTCATCCTTGTAAAAACACATTCACATACGCAATGTCTTGCTGAGTTATCCAAGAAATACATTCAGGTGTACAGTGGTTGTATATCTGTTTGTATTGATCTGTAGTACTTTACAATGAGATCGTTTGGGAATTCATTACAGTATTTCCTAATATTTTTCGGCCAGGGGAAATGTATGATTTGTTGATATTGCCACAAAGCTGTGTTCATCAATGCGGTATGGGTTTTGCTCATTGTTAAAGGTCGTACAGTGACCCATATTTGTTACTTTCTATTTCATTTGTTCTCTTGTGGAGAGTTGCCCAATTGGCAATCATACCACATCTTCTTATTTTTATATAGACGAAGTCTGATTGAGATCTAGCAAATATTTATGTTCAAAGCGGTGCTAAGGGCATGTTGTCTTGAACTACATGTTAACTGGGTGTTGAGAGTTTTGATTAAATCTTGAAATCATAGTGTGACTTTGAGATAAAGAACAGCAATGAGAGCTTTCATGTTCAAGAAGGAATACAGGAGAAGACCTAGAATGACAATTACGAGTAATTTGGAATTTCTTGTAGTTTTCATATAAACACCTGCCATTTTGTAATTTAACACCTTTTACTGTACATTTGTGTAAGGTTTAATACAGTTGGAACATTATTTTTGTATTTCCCCCTTTTTTTCCATGGCAATGGTGTACTGTTATCAATAAATTTCACATCTTCACATTACTTACAATTCACAAACCAATAAAATTGTGTTACGTTCTAAGAATTTTTAAGAAAATTTTACGAATGAACATCCCATAGGGTTCTATGCATAACATTTTTGGAATTCAGAGCTACATGGTAATTTGAAAAATTTAACAAATTTAACGTTACCTTAACTTAGTGGATACCAAAATTGCGTTAAAATTGGTAAGACACTCAAATTATTGAAGGAAAAAGAACATTTTCATTTTTGTCGCGCCTACGACTTTTGTCGCAGAAAGCTCGATATAGGGATAGTGATCCGGCGGCGTTAGCTAACTTCTTAAAAGCTTTATATTTTAGAAGCTAGAAGACCTGGATGCTCCATACTTTGTATATAGATGCCTTATGTTACGAAATTTCCGTCTGTCATATGTCCATTGTCCTTGACATCATTTTCATGGTTCAGTGACTACTTGAAAAAAGTCAACTTTTTTTGTAATGTTAATTTCTTTCTTATTATGAGTAATAGGATAACTATATTTAGTATGTGCGTACCTTGCAAGGTCCTCGTGTCTGTCAGACAATTTTCATTTGACCTCGACCTCATTTTATGGATCGGTGAACAAGGTTAAGTTTTCGTGGTCAAGTCAATATATCAGATACTATAAGCAGTAGGTCTACTATATTTGGTATATGGAATGATTGTAAGGTGTACATGTCCAACTGGTAGGTGGCATCTGACCTTGACCTCATTTTCATGGTTCAGTGGTCAAAGTTAAGTTTTTGAGTTTTGGTCTTTTTTCTAATACTATATGCAATAGGTCAACTATATTTGGTGTATGGAAATATTTTATGATGTACATGTCAGTCTCGTAGGTTTTATTTTACCTTGACCTCATTTTCACGATTCATTTCTCAGTGTTAAGATTTTATGTTTTGGTCTGTTTTTCTTCAACTATAAGCAATAGATCAACTATATTTGTTGTATGGAAGGATTGTAAGGTGTATATGTCTGTCTGGCAAGTATCATCTGACCTTGACCTCATTTTCATGGTTCATTGGTCAATGTTAAGTTTTCATGGTTAAGTTTGTTTCTTAGATACTATAAGCAATAGGTCAACTATATTTAATGCATAAATTGATTGTAAGGTGTACATGTCTGTCTGGCAAGGTTCATCTGACATTGACCTTATTTTCATGGTTCATTGGTCAATGTTAAGTTTTCTTGGTTAAGACTGTTTCTTAGAATTTATAAGCAATAGGTTAACTATGTTTGGTTTATTGAATGATTGTAAGGTGTACATGTATTTCTCGTTTGGTTTATCTGACCTTGACCTCATTTTCTTGGATCATGTTAAGTTTATGTGTTACTTGTAGTAAAGCTTTATATTTAGGACTATCAACATAAAATCAATGGTTAGTAAAGAAGGCGAGACATTTCAGCGTGTGCACTCTTGTTCATATCCTTGCGTTCCCCGTCATTTTTGCCCATGGTAATGGTAATGGTAATGTTAAAGGCGGTCATTATGAAACTCCCAAAAGAAAATACAATAGACAGGTCCTGTTATAGTGGTCGAACGGAATAAAAGGCGAGAAATTTAGAAAGCCACTGATAAATGAGCATTTATTGGACAGGAACAGAAATGTATTCACGCAATAGGCCATCTACCTTAAATGGTTGTTGCAAGGGCTCTCAACGTGAGGAGAATATGGCACTTTCTCTCTACATGAGACAATGGATTTATCGTCCCCATTCTGACCGGACGTTGCTCCGTATTCATAAATCAAGAGTAGAGCCAAACGGACGCCCTACTTTGGCAAGGGTTTTACTGCCGGTCGGAGGAAACAGCAAATGACCATAATTCTATTTACCAGTCTTTTTCGGGAAATTCCTAGTAGAATTCGTATATAGGCAACTTTCTGTAAAGTTTCATTAGGTTTGGTATAAAACCTCTTGGAAATTGAGAGGACAGAGTCATTTAATACAAATAGTAAATATAATAACTAAAGATACTGCAGCAAAGTCCACAAATCTAAGCTACCCGTCAAGATTGTGAGAAAGTTTAATTAAATTGTAAAAAGGGCCTAGTACGAATTGCGGAAACAAAATGGTCATCCCTCCATAACATGAAAAAAAGCAATGGCAACGTTTTTATTGTTGTAATGGAAACCCCGACTGTTATTCTAATAACAAAGCAAAATAGAAAATGCATAATAGCATTATATGGTTAAGAATGTGATGGAGTGTCATTAAATTGTTATAAGGGAATAAGAAGGAGTTGCGGAAACAGAATTGGTAACCCCTAAATGAAGCGACGGCACGGTCAATGCTTTGGTAAGAGAAACTCCATAAAAAAATTGTACAAAAAAAATAAAATCACTTCATACCATCCTCTTTAGAAAACGGGAGGTATAATAATAATAATTTAAATGATAAAAACAAAGGATTGACAAAATTGATCAAACAAGGCTCATTTGGGATGACATGATCAATACTACTTTTAATCAACCAATCACTCGTTCAATTATTCAATGACCACTCCATTATAAATTTATTCTATCAACGTTGAAGTGCTGTAACAGACGTTTCAGGTTTTGTTTGTTTGTTTGTTTGTTAGTTAGTTTTTTTTGTTTGGGTGGGGGGGAGAGATTTATTTTGTCGGGGTCTTTTAAAGCTTGTAAGACGATATTTCTTTTTCTCAACGTTGAAGACTATTTTGTATGACTTCCTTACTTTCATACATAATTAGAATGTCATCTGCAAATGAAAGTGAACCAACATTAGAGTTTAATAATTTGCGGGTCTGCACTCCTCAGTATTAGAGCTTGGACTGAGGTCATTAATAAAGATTTAAATAGGGTGGGGCTTATGGAATCCCCGAATTGTTTTACCCCTCTTAGTATTTTAAAATATTCTGAATATCTATGGTCAATTTTTAAAGCTATTTCTGTTTTAGAAAGGATATTTTTTACAGCATTATATAAATATTTCCTTATATCAATATCAGCTAACTTGTAAAGCAAACCATCTCTCCACACTGAGCCGAAAGCTTTTTTGGAAATCCACAAATCATACATATAATTTATTTTAGTTTTTATGAAGATATTTATTTATTAAGGTTTTTAATATAAATAAACTTTCAGATGTTCTGTGGTTTTCACGGAAATCAAAATGTGAATTAAAGTACGTATCTCTCATCAACAAGTTCAACCTGTTGTTTAAGATGGCACTGACAGTCTTCACCATACTATTTATTAGTGAAATCCCTCTGTAATTTGACAGGTCAAGTTTGTTACCAGACTTATGTTATAAGATTAAATATGATTTTTTCCACTGCTCTGGATAATAGCCAGTTTTTTTTTATATTAATTAAACAGTTTAGTTAATGAAGTTATTTGAACATTACTGCTATACTTAAATATTTCATTAACAATGCCATCAGAACCACTTGATTGTCGACATTCACATCTGGTGCATTAAAAGTGGTCCATTTATGTTATTATTGTTCCCCGAACTTATTAACCCTTTGTAGGTCTTTAAGGTGAAGTTCTATTTATTAAAAGTTAATCGGGTATGACGTATAAGACACACTCCCTTAGAATCAAGGAGTCCAAAATAGGATAAACTACATGCCAGAAAAATACCATCACTAACAGTTTCAAAGAATGTAAGTGCATTGGATTGATCTCCAGTTAAGAATCAGACAGAAATAGTTTTGAAATTCAAACCAATACGGAGCCTAAAAACGGCTGCAATGAGAATTGATATACAAAAGAAGTTGACATTTTATTTACTTGAATGGATGGCCGTTATTGCCTTTTGCCTTTAAATTCATTTCGTTTTATTTGGCCTTCGTCTACAATAGAGAGGAATAAAAGGGATGATGAATAGTAATTAGCTTATCTTATGATATCGAGGTTCAACTTTATTGTTGTAGGCATATTTTATATAAAAATAAGAAGATGTGATATAATTGCTAATGAGACAACCCTCCACCAGAGACCATATGACATAGAAAGTTAACACCTATAGGTCGCCGTACGGCCTTCAACAATGAACAAAACCCATACCACACAGTAATCTATATTAGGCCTCAAAATTACAAATGCAATACCTGATTTATGTACAAAACAAAAAGGAAAAACAAATATAATATACAGAAACAAACGACAACCACTGAATTACAGGCTCCTGACTGTTAAATCTTTCCAACGTACCATCTTCAAGTGTCTATCTATTTTTCTTAAACGTTTGTTTATGGTTGATTAATTTGCATGTAGTCCTAAATATGCATGATATATTTGCGACTGAACGTTTAGGGAGAAATCAATCATTCAGCTTCATTTAGTGACCTATATAGTTTTTGTTCTTACGTGTTTAATTGATTCAACAAGATTTTCTATTTTACATTTATATAATTTTTTGAGCGAGAGTTTGAGTTTGGACACGTTTGAATTTGATTTTACATGGAGAGGTTAAAAGATCATTCTTTAAGAATATTTTTTTTGTAAATTAAAATCAATACGCGTTGAACTATGAAATTAAATTTTTCATATGGTTACATAACAATTGAGATATATATATAACATTCAACTCTGTTTCGGATTTTCAATGGTACCAATTATAAAATACTAATGTGACAGTGTTAAATAGAGTCCAACGGTAGAAAATGGGACTGCTTTTTTCTCAGGTGATTGAAGCCAAGTAACGGGATCTTACGTACTCTTTTGAAATATACATATTGACACTGTACTATAATAGCTCATATACGTAGTCGAATTACGATTTCGGTCAAATTGACTTATTTGCAGATCTTTTACTGCTGGTCTTCTTTGCTGATTACAATATCCCTCTGTCTATTTTAATGTTTTCAAACAAAACCAAAGCTATGATGTTTTACATCGTCTATGAATGGCAATAACTCTTATCAGGCCTCAACTGATGATTCAGATCATTTAACTTGTGTGTAAATGTAGATCTTATTCGGCTGTTGATGGTTTCTCTCCATTTAAGTTTTACCTGCAAATTCAAAACTGGGTTAAAGCTGTCATTGAATAACACTATCTACTTTAAGGACAATAGATATAGGAAGATGTGGTGTGAGTGCCAATGAGACAACTCTCCATCCAAATTTCAATTTATAAAAGTAAACCATTATAGGTCAATGTACGGCCTTCAACACGGAGCCTTGGCTCACACCGAACAACAAGCTATAAAGGGCCCCAAAAGTACTAGTGTAAAACCATTCAAACGGTAAAACCAACGGTCTAGTCTATATAAAAACGAGAAACACGTATAAATTACATAAACAAACGACAACTACTGTACATCAGATTCCTGACTTAGGACAGGTGCAAACATTTGCAGCGGGATTAAACGTTTTAATGGTACCAAACCTTCTCCCTTTTTCTGAAACAATAGTATAACATCACAACATAGAAAACACACGATAAAACATCAATTGGAAGGCTTAACTCAATCAAAAACGTAAATTAACACACTATGAACGAATAAATTCGATCTGTGATACCTGAAAGTAAATACATAGTTAATAAAATATTAGGGACAAACATTCAAGGCCAAAAGCAAACAAACAAGTCCAAATAAAGCCATGGCAATACACCACCGCGAAATATTTAACCCTTAGAAAATAATCACTTTTGAAAAACCGGTTTTCATAATATATACAGGTAAATGAACCCATCCCAATTGAAACAGACCCTTCGTTTTTCATTTTGTTTATGATCGAAGTCATCCCGAAGTATTCATGATACCAAAAGTGTAAAAACAGAAAAAATGAATAAGTGTACAGAAAAAAAAAAAAAATAGCAACACGTGCTATCGGAACGGAAAGAGGTTGATATAATTTTGATGAAAACATCCGCTTCCGCATACGCATAAACATTACACACGTTTACGTCAATGTTGAGTATGTTAAACTCAATCGGATACATTCATTAACACATGATTAATGAATTTGTTGATTCATTAACGTCCAGTGGCGAATGTTACATGCATATTGAGGATCAACACAAATTAACAATTATTATAATTGTAGATGCACCACGATTGGTTGTTCGTTTTTGCCTAACGTCTAATGGCAACTATTTCACACATATTAAGGACCAATCAATAGCATATGTGGGTAATGCAAGATGGGACGACCGAGATAATAGGCGGGAAATTCGCATGACTGCAAATGGAAAAAACTGTTATGCTGAAAGGGGTAGACATTTTACGGTGGAATAGGCCACGTACGGACCCCTTTCAATGGTTCTTTAACGAGAAGAGATTGTTACACTTATGGTACACGAGGCATCAGATTTAATGTCTCCATTTCGACAGAACGTGACTGCGTATTTATACATCCCGCACAGCAAACGGGTGCCCCACTTTAGTAAGGGTTTACTGTTGTTCGAGAGAAGTCCAAGTATCACAATATGTCTATACCCTAGTCGGATCTTAGGGTTTTGGTAACATGTAATGTACACTTTGATGAGACAGCACTCCCCAACACAAAAATATCAAAACATCTAGAGTTAATATTCAGTCTTGTATAATTAACAGATGTCAATACAAAATGTTCGAAACCGCCTCATGTCTAAATAGTCAATTAAGCATTATTAACATCAAAGAAGATTCCGACAAACATTTGAACGTGTAGTGCGTTTGAAAACTGTATCCGCCCTTATAAAATCGATCAGTGGAAATAACAATAATTAAGAGTAGAAGCAATAAAAATCAGTATAGTATATGCGCTTTAATATTTATATTATAATAATAATGTTATTGTTATTTAGGTCTTTCCACTTTTCCGTGAACATTTTTTTCTTGCATGGTATTGTTGTTTCAAAAGATGTCGCTTATATTTTGGTATATGATATCGAACAGTTTATACGCTTTTGAAACTGACCCTGCTTAACCGATCTCCCAAAACACTGTTTCATGTGCGCACTAGTTCTTCGCAACCATAAAAGATTACGATA
>JAASAO010004259.1:0-25120 GCA_017311375.1 Mytilus coruscus | reverse complement strand
GAACACAGTTATTTCGTAGTGCATTTCTTTTAGACAATAAATTCAAATTAAAAAATCGCACCTGCTCTATCTCAAAAGATTTTTACAGTGTAGTGTACTACTATTGGGACAAATAATATCAAAATTATAGAAAAGTCTACCAGCTCTAACTCAAAATATTGACAATTCTATGTTAAGGGGTCTAAAATTCAGTTTGACAGCTTCAGACATACTAGTTTTGACCTTTTGAACTGGACCAAATCACTACTTAACATAAAGATTCAGCACCCAAATTTTTTAACATGTAATTTCATCCCTTTACTTAATATTTCATGCATAAAATATAAAGAAATAAATTTGGAAAGTGTATGAACAAAGTTTGCAAGTTATACACTGTCCACACTAGGGACTATATTTGTAGACAACGAAAATCTAAGGACGATAACTGTGTCCTCGGACCTAATAGTATAGAAAGACTTGACCGATTCTAATAAAACTTTGCATGACCTAAGCTTAGGAAATTATAAGATAGTTGGCCAAGTTTCATGGCCATAGGATATTTATCATAGAAACTATGGCTATTTTAATATTGAAATTTGGATGTTTAATTTTGACGTTTAAATCAAATAATTTCAACTATCAAGATTTGGGCTTTAAAAATTTAAATATTGCAAAAATTTGCTTTTAAATGCTCTTATATATAATATATTAGGTATTAAAAGCAACTGAACACTCATTTGATTTATCAGATTTATTACAATTATTCAAAAGTCAAATTTATATGAGCCTGTGCCTGAAAATTGAGATTTTCGAATTAAGGGGCGCCTTACATAAACATGCATTTTTCCAACCAATTTGAAGTTTTTGAAGTTTTTACCATAAATTATTCCTCCATATATGTTAAATGTACTTTAAATTGAAAGAAAAGTTACAAAAGCATACCACATGAGTATAAAATGGTCTTAGGTCATGCAAGACTGAACATTATTTAGAGTCAATTTAGGCCGTAGCACATATTTACATATAAAATGCATACAGAAGCTATAAGAAATGGAAATTTGTTACTTTTTGCTCATTTCTATGCTAAGATGTCATGATACAAGAAGTCTAATTGCAAAAGGACTCTTGCATTCAACTTTTTGCAGACAGTATGGTCTGATGCACAGTTTTTCACTTTTCAATGGAAAACTTGCATGTAGTTTTAGTCTTAACTGGCATATATTTGAACCACATGCTATCCTACAGAAGAAAATAAAGGTAGTATATGAAATGGATAAGGTGCACAGATCATTGTCAAGTGCTTTTTACAGATTTAGTGAAATATTTATGATGGACTACAAATTTTATGTACAAAGCTCTTCACATTTCACATACATCAAACAGGCCGTTCGACCAGTTCCTAATTACAACACATTTTGCACATTTTTTCTGTGATAATCTACTTTTCTCTACATTCAGAGTTCACAAATGGTTAATAGAATTTGAATTAATCATAGAAACACAAATATCAAAGCATAAAAGCTGTCAGATAGAAAGTCAGCATGCCTCTTAGGCATAAAATGGAAACTGCTATAAAATGCTTATTTTAGCCGTATAATGCCAAAATGGGACATTTTAACAGAATTTCTTTCAAATAAAGATTTAAATCCTTTACTTTTATTGAGTTTGACAAATTGAAACCAGCAAACCATTCAGGAAGTTGCCAAAGTACAGAATCTTGATTTCCTGAATTCATCTCTTAGGCCCGAGAACACAGTTATTTCGTAGTGCATTTCTTTTAGACAATAAATTCAAATTAAAAAATCGCACCTGCTCTATCTCAAAAGATTTTTACAGTGTAGTGTACTACTATTGGGACAAATAATATCAAAATTATAGAAAAGTCTACCAGCTCTAACTCAAAATATTGACAATTCTATGTTAAGGGGTCTAAAATTCAGTTTGACAGCTTCAGACATACTAGTTTTTGACCTTTTGAACTGGACCAAATCACTACTTAACATAAAGATTCAGCACCCAAATTTTTTAACATGTAATTTCATCCCTTTACTTAATATTTCATGCATAAAATATAAAGAAATAAATTTGGAAAGTGTATGAACAAAATTTGCAAGTTATACACTGTCCACACTAGGGACTATATTTGTAGACAACGAAAATCTAAGGACGATAACTGTGTCCTCGGACCTAATAGTATAGAAAGACTTGACCGATTCTAATAAAACTTTGCATGACCTAAGCTTAGGAATTATAAGATAGTTGGCCAAGTTTCATGGCCATAGGATATTTATCATAGAAACTATGGCTATTTTAATATTGAAATTTGGATGTTTAATTTTGACGTTTAAATCAAATAATTTCAACTATCAAGATTTGGGCTTTAAAAATTTAAATATTGCAAAATTTGCTTTTAAATGCTCTTATATATAATATATTAGGTATTAAAAGCAACTGAACACTCATTTGATTTATCAGATTTATTACAATTATTCAAAAGTCAAATTTATATGAGCCTGTGCCTGAAAATTGAGATTTTCGAATTAAGGGAGCCTTACATAAACATGCATTTTTCCAACCAATTTGAAGTTTTTGAAGTTTTTACCATAAATTATTCCTCCATATATGTTAAATGTACTTTAAATTGAAAGAAAAGTTACAAAAGCATACCACATGAGTATAAAATGGTCTTAGGTCATGCAAGACTGAACATTATTTAGAGTCAATTTAGGCCGTAGCACATATTTACATATAAAATGCATACAGAAGCTATAAGAAATGGAAATTTGTTACTTTTGCTCATTTCTATGCTAAGATGTCATGATACAAGAAGTCTAATTGCAAAAGGACTCTTGCATTCAACTTTTTGCAGACAGTATGGTCTGATGCACAGTTTTTCACTTTTCAATGGAAAACTTGCATGTAGTTTTAGTCTTAACTGGCATATATTTGAACCACATGCTATCCTACAGAAGAAAATAAAGGTAGTATATGAAATGGATAAGGTGCACAGATCATTGTCAAGTGCTTTTTACAGATTTAGTGAAATATTTATGATGGACTACAAATTTTATGTACAAAGCTCTTCACATTTCACATACATCAAACAGGCCGTTCGACCAGTTCCTAATTACAACACATTTTGCACATTTTTTCTGTGATAATCTACTTTTCTCTACATTCAGAGTTCACAAATGGTTAATAGAATTTGAATTAATCATAGAAACACAAATATCAAAGCATAAAAGCTGTCAGATAGAAAGTCAGCATGCCTCTTAGGCATAAAATGGAAACTGCTATAAAATGCTTATTTTAGCCGTATAATGCCAAAATGGGACATTTTAACAGAATTTCTTTCAAATAAAGATTTAAATCCTTTACTTTTATTGAGTTTGACAAATTGAAACCAGCAAACCATTCAGGAAGTTGCCAAAGTACAGAATCTTGATTTCCTGAATTCATCTCTTAGGCCCGAGAACACAGTTATTTCGTAGTGCATTTCTTTTAGACAATAAATTCAAATTAAAAAATCGCACCTGCTCTATCTCAAAAGATTTTTACAGTGTAGTGTACTACTATTGGGACAAATAATATCAAAATTATAGAAAAGTCTACCAGCTCTAACTCAAAATATTGACAATTCTATGTTAAGGGGGTCTAAAATTCAGTTTGACAGCTTCAGACATACTAGTTTTTGACCTTTTTGAACTGGACCAAATCACTACTTAACATAAAGATTCAGCACCCAAATTTTTTAACATGTAATTTCATCCCTTTACTTAATATTTCATGCATAAAATATAAAGAAATAAATTTGGAAAGTGTATGAACAAAATTTGCAAGTTATACACTGTCCACACTAGGGACTATATTTGTAGACAACGAAAATCTAAGGACGATAACTGTGTCCTCGGACCTAATAGTATAGAAAGACTTGACCGATTCTAATAAAACTTTGCATGACCTAAGCTTAGGGAATTATAAGATAGTTGGCCAAGTTTCATGGCCATAGGATATTTATCATAGAAACTATGGCTATTTTAATATTGAAATTTGGATGTTTAATTTTGACGTTTAAATCAAATAATTTCAACTATCAAGATTTGGGCTTTAAAATTTAAATATTGCAAAATTTGCTTTTAAATGCTCTTAGATATAATATATTAGGTATTAAAAGCAACTGAACACTCATTTGATTTATCAGATTTATTACAATTATTCAAAAGTCAAATTTATATGAGCCTGTGCCTGAAAATTGAGATTTTCGAATTAAGGGAGCCTTACATAAACATGCATTTTTCCAACCAATTTGAAGTTTTTGAAGTTTTTACCATAAATTATTCCTCCATATATGTTAAATGTACTTTAAATTGAAAGAAAAGTTACAAAAGCATACCACATGAGTATAAAATGGTCTTAGGTCATGCAAGACTGAACATTATTTAGAGTCAATTTAGGCCGTAGCACATATTTACATATAAAATGCATACAGAAGCTATAAGAAATGGAAATTTGTTACTTTTTGCTCATTTCTATGCTAAGATGTCATGATACAAGAAGTCTAATTGCAAAAGGACTCTTGCATTCAACTTTTTGCAGACAGTATGGTCTGATGCACAGTTTTTCACTTTTCAATGGAAAACTTGCATGTAGTTTTAGTCTTAACTGGCATATATTTGAACCACATGCTATCCTACAGAAGAAAATAAAGGTAGTATATGAAATGGATAAGGTGCACAGATCATTGTCAAGTGCTTTTTACAGATTTAGTGAAATATTTATGATGGACTACAAATTTTATGTACAAAGCTCTTCACATTTCACATACATCAAACAGGCCGTTCGACCAGTTCCTAATTACAACACATTTTGCACATTTTTTCTGTGATAATCTACTTTTCTCTACATTCAGAGTTCACAAATGGTTAATAGAATTTGAATTAATCATAGAAACACAAATATCAAAGCATAAAAGCTGTCAGATAGAAAGTCAGCATGCCTCTTAGGCATAAAAATGGAAACTGCTATAAAATGCTTATTTTAGCCGTATAATGCCAAAATGGGACATTTTAACAGAATTTCTTTCAAATAAAGATTTAAATCCTTTACTTTTATTGAGTTTGACAAATTGAAACCAGCAAACCATTCAGGAAGTTGCCAAAGTACAGAATCTTGATTTCCTGAATTCATCTCTTAGGCCCGAGAACACAGTTATTTCGTAGTGCATTTCTTTTAGACAATAAATTCAAATTAAAAAATCGCACCTGCTCTATCTCAAAAGATTTTTACAGTGTAGTGTACTACTATTGGGACAAATAATATCAAAATTATAGAAAAGTCTACCAGCTCTAACTCAAAATATTGACAATTCTATGTTAAGGGGGTCTAAAATTCAGTTTGACAGCTTCAGACATACTAGTTTTTGACCTTTTTGAACTGGACCAAATCACTACTTAACATAAAGATTCAGCACCCAAATTTTTTTAACATGTAATTTCATCCCTTTACTTAATATTTCATGCATAAAATATAAAGAAATAAATTTGGAAAGTGTATGAACAAAATTTGCAAGTTATACACTGTCCACACTAGGGACTATATTTGTAGACAACGAAAATCTAAGGACGATAACTGTGTCCTCGGACCTAATAGTATAGAAAGACTTGACCGATTCTAATAAAACTTTGCATGACCTAAGCTTAGGGAATTATAAGATAGTTGGCCAAGTTTCATGGCCATAGGATATTTATCATAGAAACTATGGCTATTTTAATATTGAAATTTGGATGTTTAATTTTGACGTTTAAATCAAATAATTTCAACTATCAAGATTTGGGCTTTAAAATTTAAATATTGCAAAATTTGCTTTTAAATGCTCTTAGATATAATATATTAGGTATTAAAAGCAACTGAACACTCATTTGATTTATCAGATTTATTACAATTATTCAAAAGTCAAATTTATATGAGCCTGTGCCTGAAAATTGAGATTTTCGAATTAAGGGAGCCTTACATAAACATGCATTTTTCCAACCAATTTGAAGTTTTTGAAGTTTTTACCATAAATTATTCCTCCATATATGTTAAATGTACTTTAAATTGAAAGAAAAGTTACAAAAGCATACCACATGAGTATAAAATGGTCTTAGGTCATGCAAGACTGAACATTATTTAGAGTCAATTTAGGCCGTAGCACATATTTACATATAAAATGCATACAGAAGCTATAAGAAATGGAAATTTGTTACTTTTTGCTCATTTCTATGCTAAGATGTCATGATACAAGAAGTCTAATTGCAAAAGGACTCTTGCATTCAACTTTTTGCAGACAGTATGGTCTGATGCACAGTTTTTCACTTTTCAATGGAAAACTTGCATGTAGTTTTAGTCTTAACTGGCATATATTTGAACCACATGCTATCCTACAGAAGAAAATAAAGGTAGTATATGAAATGGATAAGGTGCACAGATCATTGTCAAGTGCTTTTTACAGATTTAGTGAAATATTTATGATGGACTACAAATTTTATGTACAAAGCTCTTCACATTTCACATACATCAAACAGGCCGTTCGACCAGTTCCTAATTACAACACATTTTGCACATTTTTCTGTGATAATCTACTTTTCTCTACATTCAGAGTTCACAAATGGTTAATAGAATTTGAATTAATCATAGAAACACAAATATCAAAGCATAAAAGCTGTCAGATAGAAAGTCAGCATGCCTCTTAGGCATAAAATGGAAACTGCTATAAAATGCTTATTTTAGCCGTATAATGCCAAAATGGGACATTTTAACAGAATTTCTTTCAAATAAAGATTTAAATCCTTTACTTTTATTGAGTTTGACAAATTGAAACCAGCAAACCATTCAGGAAGTTGCCAAAGTACAGAATCTTGATTTCCTGAATTCATCTCTTAGGCCCGAGAACACAGTTATTTCGTAGTGCATTTCTTTTAGACAATAAATTCAAATTAAAAAATCGCACCTGCTCTATCTCAAAAGATTTTTACAGTGTAGTGTACTACTATTGGGACAAATAATATCAAAATTATAGAAAAGTCTACCAGCTCTAACTCAAAATATTGACAATTCTATGTTAAGGGGGTCTAAAATTCAGTTTGACAGCTTCAGACATACTAGTTTTTGACCTTTTTGAACTGGACCAAATCACTACTTAACATAAAGATTCAGCACCCAAATTTTTTAACATGTAATTTCATCCCTTTACTTAATATTTCATGCATAAAATATAAAGAAATAAATTTGGAAAGTGTATGAACAAAATTTGCAAGTTATACACTGTCCACACTAGGGACTATATTTGTAGACAACGAAAATCTAAGGACGATAACTGTGTCCTCGGACCTAATAGTATAGAAAGACTTGACCGATTCTAATAAAACTTTGCATGACCTAAGCTTAGGGAATTATAAGATAGTTGGCCAAGTTTCATGGCCATAGGATATTTATCATAGAAACTATGGCTATTTTAATATTGAAATTTGGATGTTTAATTTTGACGTTTAAATCAAATAATTTCAACTATCAAGATTTGGGCTTTAAAATTTAAATATTGCAAAAATTTGCTTTTAAATGCTCTTAGATATAATATATTAGGTATTAAAAGCAACTGAACACTCATTTGATTTATCAGATTTATTACAATTATTCAAAAGTCAAATTTATATGAGCCTGTGCCTGAAAATTGAGATTTTCGAATTAAGGGAGCCTTACATAAACATGCATTTTTCCAACCAATTTGAAGTTTTGAAGTTTTTACCATAAATTATTCCTCCATATATGTTAAATGTACTTTAAATTGAAAGAAAAGTTACAAAAGCATACCACATGAGTATAAAATGGTCTTAGGTCATGCAAGACTGAACATTATTTAGAGTCAATTTAGGCCGTAGCACATATTTACATATAAAATGCATACAGAAGCTATAAGAAATGGAAATTTGTTACTTTTTGCTCATTTCTATGCTAAGATGTCATGATACAAGAAGTCTAATTGCAAAAGGACTCTTGCATTCAACTTTTTGCAGACAGTATGGTCTGATGCACAGTTTTTCACTTTTCAATGGAAAACTTGCATGTAGTTTTAGTCTTAACTGGCATATATTTGAACCACATGCTATCCTACAGAAGAAAATAAAGGTAGTATATGAAATGGATAAGGTGCACAGATCATTGTCAAGTGCTTTTTACAGATTTAGTGAAATATTTATGATGGACTACAAATTTTATGTACAAAGCTCTTCACATTTCACATACATCAAACAGGCCGTTCGACCAGTTCCTAATTACAACACATTTTGCACATTTTTTCTGTGATAATCTACTTTTCTCTACATTCAGAGTTCACAAATGGTTAATAGAATTTGAATTAATCATAGAAACACAAATATCAAAGCATAAAAGCTGTCAGATAGAAAGTCAGCATGCCTCTTAGGCATAAAATGGAAACTGCTATAAAATGCTTATTTTAGCCGTATAATGCCAAAATGGGACATTTTAACAGAATTTCTTTCAAATAAAGATTTAAATCCTTTACTTTTATTGAGTTTGACAAATTGAAACCAGCAAACCATTCAGGAAGTTGCCAAAGTACAGAATCTTGATTTCCTGAATTCATCTCTTAGGCCCGAGAACACAGTTATTTCGTAGTGCATTTCTTTTAGACAATAAATTCAAATTAAAAAATCGCACCTGCTCTATCTCAAAAGATTTTTACAGTGTAGTGTACTACTATTGGGACAAATAATATCAAAATTATAGAAAAGTCTACCAGCTCTAACTCAAAATATTGACAATTCTATGTTAAGGGGTCTAAAATTCAGTTTGACAGCTTCAGACATACTAGTTTTGACCTTTTGAACTGGACCAAATCACTACTTAACATAAAGATTCAGCACCCAAATTTTTTAACATGTAATTTCATCCCTTTACTTAATATTTCATGCATAAAATATAAAGAAATAAATTTGGAAAGTGTATGAACAAAATTTGCAAGTTATACACTGTCCACACTAGGGACTATATTTGTAGACAACGAAAATCTAAGGACGATAACTGTGTCCTCGGACCTAATAGTATAGAAAGACTTGACCGATTCTAATAAAACTTTGCATGACCTAAGCTTAGGAATTATAAGATAGTTGGCCAAGTTTCATGGCCATAGGATATTTATCATAGAAACTATGGCTATTTTAATATTGAAATTTGGATGTTTAATTTTGACGTTTAAATCAAATAATTTCAACTATCAAGATTTGGGCTTTAAAATTTAAATATTGCAAAATTTGCTTTTAAATGCTCTTAGATATAATATATTAGGTATTAAAAGCAACTGAACACTCATTTGATTTATCAGATTTATTACAATTATTCAAAAGTCAAATTTATATGAGCCTGTGCCTGAAAATTGAGATTTTCGAATTAAGGGAGCCTTACATAAACATGCATTTTTCCAACCAATTTGAAGTTTTTGAAGTTTTTACCATAAATTATTCCTCCATATATGTTAAATGTACTTTAAATTGAAAGAAAAGTTACAAAAGCATACCACATGAGTATAAAATGGTCTTAGGTCATGCAAGACTGAACATTATTTAGAGTCAATTTAGGCCGTAGCACATATTTACATATAAAATGCATACAGAAGCTATAAGAAATGGAAATTTGTTACTTTTTGCTCATTTCTATGCTAAGATGTCATGATACAAGAAGTCTAATTGCAAAAGGACTCTTGCATTCAACTTTTTGCAGACAGTATGGTCTGATGCACAGTTTTTCACTTTTCAATGGAAAACTTGCATGTAGTTTTAGTCTTAACTGGCATATATTTGAACCACATGCTATCCTACAGAAGAAAATAAAGGTAGTATATGAAATGGATAAGGTGCACAGATCATTGTCAAGTGCTTTTTACAGATTTAGTGAAATATTTATGATGGACTACAAATTTTATGTACAAAGCTCTTCACATTTCACATACATCAAACAGGCCGTTCGACCAGTTCCTAATTACAACACATTTTGCACATTTTTTCTGTGATAATCTACTTTTCTCTACATTCAGAGTTCACAAATGGTTAATAGAATTTGAATTAATCATAGAAACACAAATATCAAAGCATAAAAGCTGTCAGATAGAAAGTCAGCATGCCTCTTAGGCATAAAAATGGAAACTGCTATAAAATGCTTATTTTAGCCGTATAATGCCAAAATGGGACATTTTAACAGAATTTCTTTCAAATAAAGATTTAAATCCTTTACTTTTATTGAGTTTGACAAATTGAAACCAGCAAACCATTCAGGAAGTTGCCAAAGTACAGAATCTTGATTTCCTGAATTCATCTCTTAGGCCCGAGAACACAGTTATTTCGTAGTGCATTTCTTTTAGACAATAAATTCAAATTAAAAAATCGCACCTGCTCTATCTCAAAAGATTTTTACAGTGTAGTGTACTACTATTGGGACAAATAATATCAAAATTATAGAAAAGTCTACCAGCTCTAACTCAAAATATTGACAATTCTATGTTAAGGGGGTCTAAAATTCAGTTTGACAGCTTCAGACATACTAGTTTTTGACCTTTTTGAACTGGACCAAATCACTACTTAACATAAAGATTCAGCACCCAAATTTTTTTAACATGTAATTTCATCCCTTTACTTAATATTTCATGCATAAAATATAAAGAAATAAATTTGGAAAGTGTATGAACAAAATTTGCAAGTTATACACTGTCCACACTAGGGACTATATTTGTAGACAACGAAAATCTAAGGACGATAACTGTGTCCTCGGACCTAATAGTATAGAAAGACTTGACCGATTCTAATAAAACTTTGCATGACCTAAGCTTAGGGAATTATAAGATAGTTGGCCAAGTTTCATGGCCATAGGATATTTATCATAGAAACTATGGCTATTTTAATATTGAAATTTGGATGTTTAATTTTGACGTTTAAATCAAATAATTTCAACTATCAAGATTTGGGCTTTAAAATTTAAATATTGCAAAATTTGCTTTTAAATGCTCTTAGATATAATATATTAGGTATTAAAAGCAACTGAACACTCATTTGATTTATCAGATTTATTACAATTATTCAAAAGTCAAATTTATATGAGCCTGTGCCTGAAAATTGAGATTTTCGAATTAAGGGAGCCTTACATAAACATGCATTTTTCCAACCAATTTGAAGTTTTTGAAGTTTTTACCATAAATTATTCCTCCATATATGTTAAATGTACTTTAAATTGAAAGAAAAGTTACAAAAGCATACCACATGAGTATAAAATGGTCTTAGGTCATGCAAGACTGAACATTATTTAGAGTCAATTTAGGCCGTAGCACATATTTACATATAAAATGCATACAGAAGCTATAAGAAATGGAAATTTGTTACTTTTTGCTCATTTCTATGCTAAGATGTCATGATACAAGAAGTCTAATTGCAAAAGGACTCTTGCATTCAACTTTTTGCAGACAGTATGGTCTGATGCACAGTTTTTCACTTTTCAATGGAAAACTTGCATGTAGTTTTAGTCTTAACTGGCATATATTTGAACCACATGCTATCCTACAGAAGAAAATAAAGGTAGTATATGAAATGGATAAGGTGCACAGATCATTGTCAAGTGCTTTTTACAGATTTAGTGAAATATTTATGATGGACTACAAATTTTATGTACAAAGCTCTTCACATTTCACATACATCAAACAGGCCGTTCGACCAGTTCCTAATTACAACACATTTTGCACATTTTTCTGTGATAATCTACTTTTCTCTACATTCAGAGTTCACAAATGGTTAATAGAATTTGAATTAATCATAGAAACACAAATATCAAAGCATAAAAGCTGTCAGATAGAAAGTCAGCATGCCTCTTAGGCATAAAATGGAAACTGCTATAAAATGCTTATTTTAGCCGTATAATGCCAAAATGGGACATTTTAACAGAATTTCTTTCAAATAAAGATTTAAATCCTTTACTTTTATTGAGTTTGACAAATTGAAACCAGCAAACCATTCAGGAAGTTGCCAAAGTACAGAATCTTGATTTCCTGAATTCATCTCTTAGGCCCGAGAACACAGTTATTTCGTAGTGCATTTCTTTTAGACAATAAATTCAAATTAAAAAATCGCACCTGCTCTATCTCAAAAGATTTTTACAGTGTAGTGTACTACTATTGGGACAAATAATATCAAAATTATAGAAAAGTCTACCAGCTCTAACTCAAAATATTGACAATTCTATGTTAAGGGGTCTAAAATTCAGTTTGACAGCTTCAGACATACTAGTTTTTGACCTTTTGAACTGGACCAAATCACTACTTAACATAAAGATTCAGCACCCAAATTTTTTAACATGTAATTTCATCCCTTTACTTAATATTTCATGCATAAAATATAAAGAAATAAATTTGGAAAGTGTATGAACAAAATTTGCAAGTTATACACTGTCCACACTAGGGACTATATTTGTAGACAACGAAAATCTAAGGACGATAACTGTGTCCTCGGACCTAATAGTATAGAAAGACTTGACCGATTCTAATAAAACTTTGCATGACCTAAGCTTAGGAATTATAAGATAGTTGGCCAAGTTTCATGGCCATAGGATATTTATCATAGAAACTATGGCTATTTTAATATTGAAATTTGGATGTTTAATTTTGACGTTTAAATCAAATAATTTCAACTATCAAGATTTGGGCTTTAAAATTTAAATATTGCAAAATTTGCTTTTAAATGCTCTTAGATATAATATATTAGGTATTAAAAGCAACTGAACACTCATTTGATTTATCAGATTTATTACAATTATTCAAAAGTCAAATTTATATGAGCCTGTGCCTGAAAATTGAGATTTTCGAATTAAGGGAGCCTTACATAAACATGCATTTTTCCAACCAATTTGAAGTTTTTGAAGTTTTTACCATAAATTATTCCTCCATATATGTTAAATGTACTTTAAATTGAAAGAAAAGTTACAAAAGCATACCACATGAGTATAAAATGGTCTTAGGTCATGCAAGACTGAACATTATTTAGAGTCAATTTAGGCCGTAGCACATATTTACATATAAAATGCATACAGAAGCTATAAGAAATGGAAATTTGTTACTTTTTGCTCATTTCTATGCTAAGATGTCATGATACAAGAAGTCTAATTGCAAAAGGACTCTTGCATTCAACTTTTTGCAGACAGTATGGTCTGATGCACAGTTTTTCACTTTTCAATGGAAAACTTGCATGTAGTTTTAGTCTTAACTGGCATATATTTGAACCACATGCTATCCTACAGAAGAAAATAAAGGTAGTATATGAAATGGATAAGGTGCACAGATCATTGTCAAGTGCTTTTTACAGATTTAGTGAAATATTTATGATGGACTACAAATTTTATGTACAAAGCTCTTCACATTTCACATACATCAAACAGGCCGTTCGACCAGTTCCTAATTACAACACATTTTGCACATTTTTTCTGTGATAATCTACTTTTCTCTACATTCAGAGTTCACAAATGGTTAATAGAATTTGAATTAATCATAGAAACACAAATATCAAAGCATAAAAGCTGTCAGATAGAAAGTCAGCATGCCTCTTAGGCATAAAATGGAAACTGCTATAAAATGCTTATTTTAGCCGTATAATGCCAAAATGGGACATTTTAACAGAATTTCTTTCAAATAAAGATTTAAATCCTTTACTTTTATTGAGTTTGACAAATTGAAACCAGCAAACCATTCAGGAAGTTGCCAAAGTACAGAATCTTGATTTCCTGAATTCATCTCTTAGGCCCGAGAACACAGTTATTTCGTAGTGCATTTCTTTTAGACAATAAATTCAAATTAAAAAATCGCACCTGCTCTATCTCAAAAGATTTTTACAGTGTAGTGTACTACTATTGGGACAAATAATATCAAAATTATAGAAAAGTCTACCAGCTCTAACTCAAAATATTGACAATTCTATGTTAAGGGGTCTAAAATTCAGTTTGACAGCTTCAGACATACTAGTTTTGACCTTTTGAACTGGACCAAATCACTACTTAACATAAAGATTCAGCACCCAAATTTTTTAACATGTAATTTCATCCCTTTACTTAATATTTCATGCATAAAATATAAAGAAATAAATTTGGAAAGTGTATGAACAAAATTTGCAAGTTATACACTGTCCACACTAGGGACTATATTTGTAGACAACGAAAATCTAAGGACGATAACTGTGTCCTCGGACCTAATAGTATAGAAAGACTTGACCGATTCTAATAAAACTTTGCATGACCTAAGCTTAGGAATTATAAGATAGTTGGCCAAGTTTCATGGCCATAGGATATTTATCATAGAAACTATGGCTATTTTAATATTGAAATTTGGATGTTTAATTTTGACGTTTAAATCAAATAATTTCAACTATCAAGATTTGGGCTTTAAAATTTAAATATTGCAAAATTTGCTTTTAAATGCTCTTAGATATAATATATTAGGTATTAAAAGCAACTGAACACTCATTTGATTTATCAGATTTATTACAATTATTCAAAAGTCAAATTTATATGAGCCTGTGCCTGAAAATTGAGATTTTCGAATTAAGGGAGCCTTACATAAACATGCATTTTTCCAACCAATTTGAAGTTTTGAAGTTTTTACCATAAATTATTCCTCCATATATGTTAAATGTACTTTAAATTGAAAGAAAAGTTACAAAAGCATACCACATGAGTATAAAATGGTCTTAGGTCATGCAAGACTGAACATTATTTAGAGTCAATTTAGGCCGTAGCACATATTTACATATAAAATGCATACAGAAGCTATAAGAAATGGAAATTTGTTACTTTTTGCTCATTTCTATGCTAAGATGTCATGATACAAGAAGTCTAATTGCAAAAGGACTCTTGCATTCAACTTTTTGCAGACAGTATGGTCTGATGCACAGTTTTTCACTTTTCAATGGAAAACTTGCATGTAGTTTTAGTCTTAACTGGCATATATTTGAACCACATGCTATCCTACAGAAGAAAATAAAGGTAGTATATGAAATGGATAAGGTGCACAGATCATTGTCAAGTGCTTTTTACAGATTTAGTGAAATATTTATGATGGACTACAAATTTTATGTACAAAGCTCTTCACATTTCACATACATCAAACAGGCCGTTCGACCAGTTCCTAATTACAACACATTTTGCACATTTTTCTGTGATAATCTACTTTTCTCTACATTCAGAGTTCACAAATGGTTAATAGAATTTGAATTAATCATAGAAACACAAATATCAAAGCATAAAAAGCTGTCAGATAGAAAGTCAGCATGCCTCTTAGGCATAAAATGGAAACTGCTATAAAATGCTTATTTTAGCCGTATAATGCCAAAATGGGACATTTTAACAGAATTTCTTTCAAATAAAGATTTAAATCCTTTACTTTTATTGAGTTTGACAAATTGAAACCAGCAAACCATTCAGGAAGTTGCCAAAGTACAGAATCTTGATTTCCTGAATTCATCTCTTAGGCCCGAGAACACAGTTATTTCGTAGTGCATTTCTTTTAGACAATAAATTCAAATTAAAAAATCGCACCTGCTCTATCTCAAAAGATTTTTACAGTGTAGTGTACTACTATTGGGACAAATAATATCAAAATTATAGAAAAGTCTACCAGCTCTAACTCAAAATATTGACAATTCTATGTTAAGGGGGTCTAAAATTCAGTTTGACAGCTTCAGACATACTAGTTTTTGACCTTTTTGAACTGGACCAAATCACTACTTAACATAAAGATTCAGCACCCAAATTTTTTAACATGTAATTTCATCCCTTTACTTAATATTTCATGCATAAAATATAAAGAAATAAATTTGGAAAGTGTATGAACAAAATTTGCAAGTTATACACTGTCCACACTAGGGACTATATTTGTAGACAACGAAAATCTAAGGACGATAACTGTGTCCTCGGACCTAATAGTATAGAAAGACTTGACCGATTCTAATAAAACTTTGCATGACCTAAGCTTAGGGAATTATAAGATAGTTGGCCAAGTTTCATGGCCATAGGATATTTATCATAGAAACTATGGCTATTTTAATATTGAAATTTGGATGTTTAATTTTGACGTTTAAATCAAATAATTTCAACTATCAAGATTTGGGCTTTAAAATTTAAATATTGCAAAATTTGCTTTTAAATGCTCTTAGATATAATATATTAGGTATTAAAAGCAACTGAACACTCATTTGATTTATCAGATTTATTACAATTATTCAAAAGTCAAATTTATATGAGCCTGTGCCTGAAAATTGAGATTTTCGAATTAAGGGAGCCTTACATAAACATGCATTTTTCCAACCAATTTGAAGTTTTTGAAGTTTTTACCATAAATTATTCCTCCATATATGTTAAATGTACTTTAAATTGAAAGAAAAGTTACAAAAGCATACCACATGAGTATAAAATGGTCTTAGGTCATGCAAGACTGAACATTATTTAGAGTCAATTTAGGCCGTAGCACATATTTACATATAAAATGCATACAGAAGCTATAAGAAATGGAAATTTGTTACTTTTGCTCATTTCTATGCTAAGATGTCATGATACAAGAAGTCTAATTGCAAAAGGACTCTTGCATTCAACTTTTTGCAGACAGTATGGTCTGATGCACAGTTTTTCACTTTTCAATGGAAAACTTGCATGTAGTTTTAGTCTTAACTGGCATATATTTGAACCACATGCTATCCTACAGAAGAAAATAAAGGTAGTATATGAAATGGATAAGGTGCACAGATCATTGTCAAGTGCTTTTTACAGATTTAGTGAAATATTTATGATGGACTACAAATTTTATGTACAAAGCTCTTCACATTTCACATACATCAAACAGGCCGTTCGACCAGTTCCTAATTACAACACATTTTGCACATTTTTCTGTGATAATCTACTTTTCTCTACATTCAGAGTTCACAAATGGTTAATAGAATTTGAATTAATCATAGAAACACAAATATCAAAGCATAAAAGCTGTCAGATAGAAAGTCAGCATGCCTCTTAGGCATAAAATGGAAACTGCTATAAAATGCTTATTTTAGCCGTATAATGCCAAAATGGGACATTTTAACAGAATTTCTTTCAAATAAAGATTTAAATCCTTTACTTTTATTGAGTTTGACAAATTGAAACCAGCAAACCATTCAGGAAGTTGCCAAAGTACAGAATCTTGATTTCCTGAATTCATCTCTTAGGCCCGAGAACACAGTTATTTCGTAGTGCATTTCTTTTAGACAATAAATTCAAATTAAAAAATCGCACCTGCTCTATCTCAAAAGATTTTTACAGTGTAGTGTACTACTATTGGGACAAATAATATCAAAATTATAGAAAAGTCTACCAGCTCTAACTCAAAATATTGACAATTCTATGTTAAGGGGTCTAAAATTCAGTTTGACAGCTTCAGACATACTAGTTTTGACCTTTTGAACTGGACCAAATCACTACTTAACATAAAGATTCAGCACCCAAATTTTTTAACATGTAATTTCATCCCTTTACTTAATATTTCATGCATAAAATATAAAGAAATAAATTTGGAAAGTGTATGAACAAAATTTGCAAGTTATACACTGTCCACACTAGGGACTATATTTGTAGACAACGAAAATCTAAGGACGATAACTGTGTCCTCGGACCTAATAGTATAGAAAGACTTGACCGATTCTAATAAAACTTTGCATGACCTAAGCTTAGGGAATTATAAGATAGTTGGCCAAGTTTCATGGCCATAGGATATTTATCATAGAAACTATGGCTATTTTAATATTGAAATTTGGATGTTTAATTTTGACGTTTAAATCAAATAATTTCAACTATCAAGATTTGGGCTTTAAAAATTTAAATATTGCAAAATTTGCTTTTAAATGCTCTTAGATATAATATATTAGGTATTAAAAGCAACTGAACACTCATTTGATTTATCAGATTTATTACAATTATTCAAAAGTCAAATTTATATGAGCCTGTGCCTGAAAATTGAGATTTTCGAATTAAGGGAGCCTTACATAAACATGCATTTTTCCAACCAATTTGAAGTTTTTGAAGTTTTTACCATAAATTATTCCTCCATATATGTTAAATGTACTTTAAATTGAAAGAAAAGTTACAAAAGCATACCACATGAGTATAAAATGGTCTTAGGTCATGCAAGACTGAACATTATTTAGAGTCAATTTAGGCCGTAGCACATATTTACATATAAAATGCATACAGAAGCTATAAGAAATGGAAATTTGTTACTTTTTGCTCATTTCTATGCTAAGATGTCATGATACAAGAAGTCTAATTGCAAAAGGACTCTTGCATTCAACTTTTTGCAGACAGTATGGTCTGATGCACAGTTTTTCACTTTTCAATGGAAAACTTGCATGTAGTTTTAGTCTTAACTGGCATATATTTGAACCACATGCTATCCTACAGAAGAAAATAAAGGTAGTATATGAAATGGATAAGGTGCACAGATCATTGTCAAGTGCTTTTTACAGATTTAGTGAAATATTTATGATGGACTACAAATTTTATGTACAAAGCTCTTCACATTTCACATACATCAAACAGGCCGTTCGACCAGTTCCTAATTACAACACATTTTGCACATTTTTCTGTGATAATCTACTTTTCTCTACATTCAGAGTTCACAAATGGTTAATAGAATTTGAATTAATCATAGAAACACAAATATCAAAGCATAAAAGCTGTCAGATAGAAAGTCAGCATGCCTCTTAGGCATAAAATGGAAACTGCTATAAAATGCTTATTTTAGCCGTATAATGCCAAAATGGGACATTTTAACAGAATTTCTTTCAAATAAAGATTTAAATCCTTTACTTTTATTGAGTTTGACAAATTGAAACCAGCAAACCATTCAGGAAGTTGCCAAAGTACAGAATCTTGATTTCCTGAATTCATCTCTTAGGCCCGAGAACACAGTTATTTCGTAGTGCATTTCTTTTAGACAATAAATTCAAATTAAAAAATCGCACCTGCTCTATCTCAAAAGATTTTTACAGTGTAGTGTACTACTATTGGGACAAATAATATCAAAATTATAGAAAAGTCTACCAGCTCTAACTCAAAATATTGACAATTCTATGTTAAGGGGTCTAAAATTCAGTTTGACAGCTTCAGACATACTAGTTTTGACCTTTTGAACTGGACCAAATCACTACTTAACATAAAGATTCAGCACCCAAATTTTTTAACATGTAATTTCATCCCTTTACTTAATATTTCATGCATAAAATATAAAGAAATAAATTTGGAAAGTGTATGAACAAAATTTGCAAGTTATACACTGTCCACACTAGGGACTATATTTGTAGACAACGAAAATCTAAGGACGATAACTGTGTCCTCGGACCTAATAGTATAGAAAGACTTGACCGATTCTAATAAAACTTTGCATGACCTAAGCTTAGGGAATTATAAGATAGTTGGCCAAGTTTCATGGCCATAGGATATTTATCATAGAAACTATGGCTATTTTAATATTGAAATTTGGATGTTTAATTTTGACGTTTAAATCAAATAATTTCAACTATCAAGATTTGGGCTTTAAAATTTAAATATTGCAAAATTTGCTTTTAAATGCTCTTAGATATAATATATTAGGTATTAAAAGCAACTGAACACTCATTTGATTTATCAGATTTATTACAATTATTCAAAAGTCAAATTTATATGAGCCTGTGCCTGAAAATTGAGATTTTCGAATTAAGGGAGCCTTACATAAACATGCATTTTTCCAACCAATTTGAAGTTTTTGAAGTTTTTACCATAAATTATTCCTCCATATATGTTAAATGTACTTTAAATTGAAAGAAAAGTTACAAAAGCATACCACATGAGTATAAAATGGTCTTAGGTCATGCAAGACTGAACATTATTTAGAGTCAATTTAGGCCGTAGCACATATTTACATATAAAATGCATACAGAAGCTATAAGAAATGGAAATTTGTTACTTTTTGCTCATTTCTATGCTAAGATGTCATGATACAAGAAGTCTAATTGCAAAAGGACTCTTGCATTCAACTTTTTGCAGACAGTATGGTCTGATGCACAGTTTTTCACTTTTCAATGGAAAACTTGCATGTAGTTTTAGTCTTAACTGGCATATATTTGAACCACATGCTATCCTACAGAAGAAAATAAAGGTAGTATATGAAATGGATAAGGTGCACAGATCATTGTCAAGTGCTTTTTACAGATTTAGTGAAATATTTATGATGGACTACAAATTTTATGTACAAAGCTCTTCACATTTCACATACATCAAACAGGCCGTTCGACCAGTTCCTAATTACAACACATTTTGCACATTTTTCTGTGATAATCTACTTTTCTCTACATTCAGAGTTCACAAATGGTTAATAGAATTTGAATTAATCATAGAAACACAAATATCAAAGCATAAAAGCTGTCAGATAGAAAGTCAGCATGCCTCTTAGGCATAAAATGGAAACTGCTATAAAATGCTTATTTTAGCCGTATAATGCCAAAATGGGACATTTTAACAGAATTTCTTTCAAATAAAGATTTAAATCCTTTACTTTTATTGAGTTTGACAAATTGAAACCAGCAAACCATTCAGGAAGTTGCCAAAGTACAGAATCTTGATTTCCTGAATTCATCTCTTAGGCCCGAGAACACAGTTATTTCGTAGTGCATTTCTTTTAGACAATAAATTCAAATTAAAAAATCGCACCTGCTCTATCTCAAAAGATTTTTACAGTGTAGTGTACTACTATTGGGACAAATAATATCAAAATTATAGAAAAGTCTACCAGCTCTAACTCAAAATATTGACAATTCTATGTTAAGGGGGTCTAAAATTCAGTTTGACAGCTTCAGACATACTAGTTTTTGACCTTTTTGAACTGGACCAAATCACTACTTAACATAAAGATTCAGCACCCAAATTTTTTAACATGTAATTTCATCCCTTTACTTAATATTTCATGCATAAAATATAAAGAAATAAATTTGGAAAGTGTATGAACAAAATTTGCAAGTTATACACTGTCCACACTAGGGACTATATTTGTAGACAACGAAAATCTAAGGACGATAACTGTGTCCTCGGACCTAATAGTATAGAAAGACTTGACCGATTCTAATAAAACTTTGCATGACCTAAGCTTAGGGAATTATAAGATAGTTGGCCAAGTTTCATGGCCATAGGATATTTATCATAGAAACTATGGCTATTTTAATATTGAAATTTGGATGTTTAATTTTGACGTTTAAATCAAATAATTTCAACTATCAAGATTTGGGCTTTAAAATTTAAATATTGCAAAATTTGCTTTTAAATGCTCTTAGATATAATATATTAGGTATTAAAAGCAACTGAACACTCATTTGATTTATCAGATTTATTACAATTATTCAAAAGTCAAATTTATATGAGCCTGTGCCTGAAAATTGAGATTTTCGAATTAAGGGAGCCTTACATAAACATGCATTTTTCCAACCAATTTGAAGTTTTGAAGTTTTTACCATAAATTATTCCTCCATATATGTTAAATGTACTTTAAATTGAAAGAAAAGTTACAAAAGCATACCACATGAGTATAAAATGGTCTTAGGTCATGCAAGACTGAACATTATTTAGAGTCAATTTAGGCCGTAGCACATATTTACATATAAAATGCATACAGAAGCTATAAGAAATGGAAATTTGTTACTTTTGCTCATTTCTATGCTAAGATGTCATGATACAAGAAGTCTAATTGCAAAAGGACTCTTGCATTCAACTTTTTGCAGACAGTATGGTCTGATGCACAGTTTTTCACTTTTCAATGGAAAACTTGCATGTAGTTTTAGTCTTAACTGGCATATATTTGAACCACATGCTATCCTACAGAAGAAAATAAAGGTAGTATATGAAATGGATAAGGTGCACAGATCATTGTCAAGTGCTTTTTTTACAGATTTAGTGAAATATTTATGATGGACTACAAATTTTATGTACAAAGCTCTTCACATTTCACATACATCAAACAGGCCGTTCGACCAGTTCCTAATTACAACACATTTTGCACATTTTTCTGTGATAATCTACTTTTCTCTACATTCAGAGTTCACAAATGGTTAATAGAATTTGAATTAATCATAGAAACACAAATATCAAAGCATAAAAAGCTGTCAGATAGAAAGTCAGCATGCCTCTTAGGCATAAAAATGGAAACTGCTATAAAATGCTTATTTTAGCCGTATAATGCCAAAATGGGACATTTTAACAGAATTTCTTTCAAATAAAGATTTAAATCCTTTACTTTTATTGAGTTTGACAAATTGAAACCAGCAAACCATTCAGGGAAGTTGCCAAAGTACAGAATCTTGATTTCCTGAATTCATCTCTTAGGCCCGAGAACACAGTTATTTCGTAGTGCATTTCTTTTAGACAATAAATTCAAATTAAAAAAATCGCACCTGCTCTATCTCAAAAAGATTTTTACAGTGTAGTGTACTACTATTGGGACAAATAATATCAAAATTATAGAAAAGTCTACCAGCTCTAACTCAAAATATTGACAATTCTATGTTAAGGGGGTCTAAAATTCAGTTTGACAGCTTCAGACATACTAGTTTTTGACCTTTTTGAACTGGACCAAATCACTACTTAACATAAAGATTCAGCACCCAAATTTTTTTAACATGTAATTTCATCCCTTTACTTAATATTTCATGCATAAAATATAAAGAAATAAATTTGGAAAGTGTATGAACAAAATTTGCAAGTTATACACTGTCCACACTAGGGACTATATTTGTAGACAACGAAAATCTAAGGACGATAACTGTGTCCTCGGACCTAATAGTATAGAAAGACTTGACCGATTCTAATAAAACTTTGCATGACCTAAGCTTAGGGAATTATAAGATAGTTGGCCAAGTTTCATGGCCATAGGATATTTATCATAGAAACTATGGCTATTTTAATATTGAAATTTGGATGTTTAATTTTGACGTTTAAATCAAATAATTTCAACTATCAAGATTTGGGCTTTAAAAATTTAAATATTGCAAAATTTGCCTTTTAAATGCTCTTATATATAATATATTAGGTATTAAAAGCAACTGAACACTCATTTGATTTATCAGATTTATTACAATTATTCAAAAGTCAAATTTATATGAGCCTGTGCCTGAAAATTGAGATTTTCGAATTAAGGGACGCCTTACATAAACATGCATTTTTCCAACCAATTTGAAGTTTTTGAAGTTTTTACCATAAATTATTCCTCCATATATGTTAAATGTACTTTAAATTGAAAGAAAAGTTACAAAAGCATACCACATGAGTATAAAATGGTCTTAGGTCATGCAAGACTGAACATTATTTAGAGTCAATTTAGGCCGTAGCACATATTTACATATAAAATGCATACAGAAGCTATAAGAAATGGAAATTTGTTACTTTTTGCTCATTTCTATGCTAAGATGTCATGATACAAGAAGTCTAATTGCAAAAGGACTCTTGCATTCAACTTTTTTTGCAGACAGTATGGTCTGATGCACAGTTTTTTCACTTTTCAATGGAAAACTTGCATGTAGTTTTAGTCTTAACTGGCATATATTTGAACCACATGCTATCCTACAGAAGAAAATAAAGGTAGTATATGAAATGGATAAGGTGCACAGATCATTGTCAAGTGCTTTTTTTACAGATTTAGTGAAATATTTATGATGGACTACAAATTTTATGTACAAAGCTCTTCACATTTCACATACATCAAACAGGCCGTTCGACCAGTTCCTAATTACAACACATTTTGCACATTTTTTCTGTGATAATCTACTTTTCTCTACATTCAGAGTTCACAAATGGTTAATAGAATTTGAATTAATCATAGAAACACAAATATCAAAGCATAAAAAGCTGTCAGATAGAAAGTCAGCATGCCTCTTAGGCATAAAAATGGAAACTGCTATAAAATGCTTATTTTAGCCGTATAATGCCAAAATGGGACATTTTAACAGAATTTCTTTCAAATAAAGATTTAAATCCTTTACTTTTATTGAGTTTGACAAATTGAAACCAGCAAACCATTCAGGGAAGTTGCCAAAGTACAGAATCTTGATTTCCTGAATTCATCTCTTAGGCCCGAGAACACAGTTATTTCGTAGTGCATTTCTTTTAGACAATAAATTCAAATTAAAAAAATCGCACCTGCTCTATCTCAAAAAGATTTTTACAGTGTAGTGTACTACTATTGGGACAAATAATATCAAAATTATAGAAAAGTCTACCAGCTCTAACTCAAAATATTGACAATTCTATGTTAAGGGGGTCTAAAATTCAGTTTGACAGCTTCAGACATACTAGTTTTTGACCTTTTTGAACTGGACCAAATCACTACTTAACATAAAGATTCAGCACCCAAATTTTTTTAACATGTAATTTCATCCCTTTACTTAATATTTCATGCATAAAATATAAAGAAATAAATTTGGAAAGTGTATGAACAAAATTTGCAAGTTATACACTGTCCACACTAGGGACTATATTTGTAGACAACGAAAATCTAAGGACGATAACTGTGTCCTCGGACCACTTTGCATGACCTAAGCTTAGAGAATTATAAGATAGTTGGCCAAGTTTCATGGCCATAGGATATATATCATAGCAACTATGGCTATTTTAATATTGAAATTTGGATGTTTAATTTTGACGTTTAAATCAAATAATTTCAACTATCAAGATTTGGGCTTTAAAAATTTAAATATTGCAAAAATTTGCTTTTTAAATGATCTTAGATATAATATATTAGGTATTAAAAGCAACTGAACACTCATTTGATTTATCAGATTTATTACAATTATTCAAAAGTCAAATTTATATGAGCCTGTGCCTGAAAATTGAGATTTTCGAATTAAGGGGAGCCTTACATAAACATGCATTTTTTCCAACCAATTTGAAGTTTTTGAAGTTTTTTAACCATAAATTATTCTTTGATATATATTAAATGTACTTAAAATGGAAAGAAAAGTTACAAAAAGCATACCACATGAGTATAAAATGGTCTTAGGTCATGCAAGACTGAACATTATTTAGA
>JAASAO010000506.1:0-27831 GCA_017311375.1 Mytilus coruscus | reverse complement strand
TAAACACTTTTTGCTTTTTGTGACGTCGGGTTGCTGTATGAAAAAATAACTCATCAAGGATACAAGGCTTATAACTTTGTACGACAGACGCGCGTTTAGTCTACAGAAGACTCATCAGTGACGGTAAAAAATAAAATAAAGTACGAAGTTGAAGGCCATTGAGTACCCAAAAGGCGTATAACCACACATCTTCTTTTCATACACTCACTAACATTCCAAAGTAAATTATAATTTATCTTACCTTTGGCCAGCACATCATGTTTTTTCTGTGTTTTCGACATTTTCAAATCATTCGCATAACCACTTACAACTGTTGTAGTCGCCATATTTTGGCTTGATCTTGCCAAAATTTGAAAAAGACGCAAAAATTTCCTCTCATGAAATCGATTTTTGGTTTTTAGCGTTGATACTTCAAATTTTAAATATTGTATTTCTGTCTCCTGTCTAACAACAATGTTCTCCAAACTCCGAATACGTTCATTTTGATTCATTAACATTTCCTCAATTCTATCAATTCTAGAGTTATCCGTTTTTTTGGTTTCTGGCTTGTCGGAGGCTGCATATGAACACAAAGTGTACACTGTCAGAAATTGTAAAATAAATTTGACACGAATCATAACGATCTTATTTTAAATCTGTGTAGGCTTAATGTGGCACAGACTACGAAAGATAAGCCTATACATGTATATGTACATATCCAATGAACTTGAACTTCAAATGAAAATGTTGACTGACTTCTTTCAATAACTTTTCAAGATAATCGGCATAAACCAAAACCAAATGGTAAAAATAGTCATTTAAGGACAAAAATTCCTAAAAGGAGTCGTCTAACAATTTTTATATCAATACAGATATTAGTTAGATCCTGACATTCTTAACATTTTTTACCTTTCAGATTTTCTCTATCTATAACGGATTTCAAACTATAATAGACAATACTTGCATATAACCCCTATGTTTGTTTTTAGCATAAGTGGCCATTTAGGTTGGCGAGCCGGATTACCGGACATATATTGTTAGACTAGATACCCCAAGAATGATTGTGGCCAAGTTTGGTTCCAATTGGTTGAGTGTTTCAAAGGAAAAGATTTTTTTTCGGTAAAATGGAAATATAAGAAAAAACATCTTTAAGGGTAAAAGCTCTTATAATTGAAATATAAACTTGATACATACCGTGCCTCCGAAGCTCTTATCTGGATTTACCTTTATCAGGAACGCTCGAACCTTAACAATTAAAGTCAGGTTTGCGTAAATACTCAGACACGTAAGGAGTTAAAGTACCAAAAGGACTTAAACAGAATAGCAAAATTTATTTTATGTCAACTTTGCCTGAGAGAGTTGGAACCCTAAGTTTTTAATTATTCTTAATTCGCGAACGGGGAATTTTGAAAAGGAATCGAATGACAATTGTGGCTATTTAACTGGTTCATAGATCTTGTCCTGTTGATTATTTTTGCTGTTTAAAGTTTTTCTCTGTCTATTACAGTTTTCAAGATAATAGACAAATACAAAACAAATTGGTAAAAATCATCATTTGGGGACAACAACTTTTACAAGGAGTCGACTGACGATTTTATCTATTTTTCTGTTTTGTAGATCTTGTCTTGCTGATGATTTTGGCATTTTAAAGTTTCTGTCTATCTATTAAAAATTTTCAAAATAATCGGAGAAGAACCAAATACAAAATGGCCTAAATCGTCTTTATAGGGCAAAAAAAATAAAATGATTAAAATCATCTTTATTGTACAAAATTCGTCTCACAATATTGATAAAGCTTGCATTCGATACCTATATTTTAGCGTTGTGCAAGGTCATGATTGTCTCTGACTGTTTATGAGGTCTTTGCACTAAATTCATTTGATTTTGTATGTGTTCTGATTGATATTTAAGTCTAAGATACAAGATTTTTTTATTAGTTGTTATTGACTTTGAATTATCTGTCAGTAACGGCGAGTACTCTCAGATCTGTACTTTGTGTCTTTTTGTTGTTAGGGATGTATAAATACCCTGCCACGTCCGGTCTGTGTTTTTGTTAGATGTTTTTCTGCTTTGTATCGATCTGATGAGTTAAGCCCTTTTCAACTGATTTTTATAGTTTGTTCTTATGTTGTGCTGTAACACCACTGTCCCAGGTTAGGGGAGGGTTGAGCGCTCACAAACATGTTTAACCCGCCACGTTCTTTATGTGCCTGTCCCAAGTCAGGAGCCTGTAGTTCAGTGGTTGTCGTTGGTTCATGTCTGTCATATTTGTTTTTCGTAAATTGTTTTATCATAAATTAGTTTTCTCAATTGAATTGTTTCATATTTTTCATGTCTGGACCTTTTGTAGCCGACTATACGGTATGGGTTTTCCTCATTGTTGAAGGCCGTACGGTTGCCTATAATTGCTTACATCCTCTTTATTTGAACTTTGGTGGATAGCTGTCTCATCGGCAATCATATCACATCTCCTTATTTTTATAAAGGAAATCAATCATTGACTTCAGGATCCAACTGAACAATGTTTGAAATAATTCAGATTATGAAAGGAAAATTGATGAAGTAACAACAATACAGGTGATATATACCAAAGGGATATTCCAACTCATCAGTCGAAGACAATCTAACGAAGCCATGACTGAAAACAAAAAACGATGAAAAGACAAACAAAAGTCTACAAGACACGACAGGGAAAACTGAAGATTGAGGAACAGATAAGAATGGATACTGCAGGGTCTTGTAAATCTCATACGGAGCTGTAAAACACTATGAGACACGCCTTTAACCATTTCCTTCGGAAAGACTTCAGAATTCAAGATTTCAGTTTTATTTCCATAAATGTAGACTTCAGTAGTAATTCAGCATGACCTTACCTACCCAAATAAAATTTCATGTTTGATTGCGACAAATAATATCAACACTCATGTGCAACCCACTTTCTAAAAATGTTCACATAAAATCATAGGTTGAATAACTCCGGCAGTTTAAAGTTTTGAGGAGGCCTGACTTATCTTTGATCCATATCAAGCCTACCATGCCGTCAAAAGTGTCAAAAACGAGGGTGTCAGTTAAGAAAGTTATTATAGTATTAGTACATTTTATTACATTATAAAGTTGTAGATTTATAAACGCTCTAATAAATGTGTATTTTATTCACAATTTCACAAATTGAACGTGCTACGCTTGACCAGTTTTGTGAGTAGACGGCCACATCCAGTCGGAATTGGGACGTTCAATCCGGTACGTGATTGGAGAGTGCTTCGCTCTCTGTACGTTAGAAAACCTTTCAACAACTCTTAATGGGGTACATAGCTGGTCTATCACAAGGCAAACTTTCTGGTCATATGCAACACAAGGTTTGTCCAAAGGCAGTCTAACAATCCCTGCCTTTCAACTCGGTTGACCACCTTTGCAAAACAAACAATTGTATTAATGTCAATTTGTTCCCATCTTGAATTGATATGCATAAGCATTTTTACAGAACGTTAAGTAACCAGCAATCAACCAATCAGCCTAAACATAGTAAACTTGACCTAATTGACCAACGTGTTTATGTTGTGATTTTAAATGATGTTTACTTGTGTAGAGCCGTAACTAAGTTATTACTTAGTATATTAGGAATCAGAATATTGCATTATTTCATTTGTAACACGACGGGTGACACATTTGGAGCAAGATATGCTTACCCGTCCGAGCACATGAGATCACCCCAGTTTTTGGTGGGGTTCATGTTGCTCAGTCTTTAGTTTTCTATGTTGTGTTCTGTGTACTGTTGTTTGTCTTTTTTTCCCTTTTTAGCCATGGCTTTGTCAGTTTATTTTCGACTTATGAGTTTAAATGTCCCTATCTTTCGCCTCTCTTTGTATCAAGAGTTCCATAGAAATTTGCTCGTAAAACTGGTTCATAACAACAAAATAGTAGGACACCATACTTCACACATATGCAATAAAACAACTTTACAAATTTGATCGACAAGAAGGAGTACCGACGAATTAAATATGTTGGTACATCAATTACACTTCAATTCAGTCAAGAATAGAAGTACTAGTTTCCAATTACCGTCTACGCACCTGTCGCCTGGAATTGCAAAGAAACCCACAACACACCAAGAATATCACTAAAATCATTTTGAAATCAACGTGATCCATTTCAAAATTGTGTTTATCAAATATTAAGGTTCAAATTACTGATAATCTTGTAAACTTGTCTTAAAATATTATCTCTTGAAGAATGTTGTCTAATCGTGTACAGAAACGAAAAGCTTTGCTCTCGATCTCAATTCAGTATAATTTATTAAAGTACAAAATTTAAAAAGCGTATAAGAACTGAAAACAGTACTCGTGTTCACAATTCATATTGATTGATTTGAAAAGTTTTCGACATAATAAAGATTTCGGAATCGGAAATTCAAAATCAAAATGTGTTTTTAAATCATGACAATTCCGAATCACTTTTTTTCTTTTGCAATCGATTGTGTACTGCTTCGATAATGTCATGTCATAATTGCAAGAACAAATCAACGGTAGATTTTCTGCATGCATTTGCTCTTCAACTGAGTCCTTGATTTGGGCTATTAACATTTTAGATTTGAGCGTCACTGTGGAGTCTTTTGTAGACAAAAGCGCATTGCATACAAAATGCTAAATCTGCTATATTTGGTGAGTTTTATATAAGCAAGAAAGATGTCCTCGGATTTTGTTGACTATGTTAACTGATAATTGTATGATTTCTCAACAGTTTTATCTCTTTTACTTACTTCAACGTGGTTATCACCTTAGAAGTGTATCACTAATAATGAACATTTTACAAAACAACTGGAATGTACATCTCTTTGTTTTAAAGTTATGTTATTTTTTCGACAAAGTATCAAAATATGAAACTTTGTATGTTAAGCTCAAACCGACCAATATCAAACCGAAATAACTCGGCAAGTAAGTCCTGAAGGTATACTTTTTGACATATTTCGATAGTGCATATAGAAATAAACTTTGTATCAACATTTTAGGAAACATCCATGTGAAATCTATTCTGTATCGTATGCCTTTAACGTTAGGCTTCAGTGGATAGAATACCTTATAGATCACCTTGTTAAAGGTGCATTAGCTACGAGATAAAAAATAAAATATGATGTTTTTTGTTCAATCATTAGTGAATGTGAAATAGTGAAATAATAATTCGCTTTTGGCAGCCAGTATGGTTCAATTTTGTCAAAATAAGTTAAGAACATCGCTGATGAATTATTCACTTGCAAGTGAATAATTCGACCTCATTGAATCCGTATTCATGTGACCTTCTATTTAACCCATTTGTTAGAGATGGTTTACAAATAAACTAGGCGTGTTCAGCTATTAAAAGAAAAAGAATGTCAACATTGAAAGTGAAACAAGGGTAAACCATTTGGTTGACTGATTCGATCCACAAAAAATTATTCTTATACAGGTAAAAACGATGATTAACATATTTGTTTAACCTATAATATGAAATCAAACAGACCTAGAAAAACCAATTGCACATGTTCGCTATCTATTTATATCTATATTTATATTTATATCGGGTTATATGACCGTCGGCAGTCTTCGGAGGTCACCTCGATGGTTAATTAGATGGCATCTAGACTAAAATACACATGAAATGCTGATACATATTATCGAGCCCATGCATTGTTAATTGTTCATTTTAGATTTTTGTAAGTTGGATATGCGTTTTAGTCGGTTATAAATCAAATATGAGAATTTGAGTCAAATCGGTGAACATGATTTGACAGCTAATGCCCTTTAAGTTCATATATTTTGATAAGAATAAAAAAAGTGTGACTTTTATATTTCTTTTCGCTCCTTTACAAGTTCACAACGTGTACCGTATATCTAACCATTATCCGTTTATTATCGAAATATGTAAAGTTAAAATACTAGTTTCGATGCCCATGTTAAGGAACAAACGCTTAAGAATCTTTTAAATGGACGAGTAATATTAGTGTATGCAATTTGCATGCATGCTTTTATTTATATATAAATAAAATGAGATGTGGTGTATACATTAATGACTCAGCAATCCAATGACTAAAGATATCAAATACACCATCTACAGTGCAACAATTTTCAACCATAGACAGGTATCTCTACACTATGTCAAGTTCCACATAGTCCCTTAACTATAAAAATTGTGAATAATTTAAACAATTAGAATCAAAGAAAATCTACCACATAAGGCTAACTAGTATATTAGCGAATAGCAGCTAGTATCTGAAGCTTGATATAAGGTATGCCTGAAGGAAGTACCATCCCTAGAAATGTACAAATACTGATGTTTTATTTCAAATATCTGAGTATTTACTATAGAGATGTCTTAGTGAAAATTTTGAAAACGTAAAGTTTTAAGAAATCCATTAACAATAAAATCATGAATTCTTTTAACAAATGACTGATTTGTTTTGACTTTCGGTTATATATAATTCATATTTTCTCTTTACTCTGGGCAAAAATGGGATATTTTCCAATCCAGTGGATAACTTAAATGTAATCTTTATGTTGTCAAAAGTGTATCTAACAAAGACTTCTGGGACCTTTATATATTAATATAACGGAGTTTCGACTAATATATATGTGCTTACACTTTATGGATTAAAAAGACCCACTCTCCACATTGGCATTATACTAGATATATCAAACCTGTCTGCCTTTCCTGGTTAATGAATTTTAACTAAATTTTATTATTTAAGTGATGAAAACCAACAATCAAACAAACAATCTTATTTCTTTTGGCAATGCGAGTGTCTGCCCAACTACAATTAATGATAATTCTCCGTAAAAGATTCTAAAGCAATAAAAGAGAGGCGAAGGATACCAAAGGGACATTCAATCTCACAAGTCGAAAGCAAAAGACAAACCAACAACAGTACACAAAACACAACACAGAAAAACCAAAGACTGAGCATCACGAACCACACCAAACACTGGGGTGATCTCAGGTGCTCCTGAAGGGTTGTATAATTTTATGTACACCAAAATGAAAATAACATTGTCACTGCTAGGTTATTCATAGTTTTAAATACCAACGTTGTATACTCTTGGAAATAATACTCAAAATATTACCCCAATGAATTAAATTCTGAAACGGTGAACTGACAAGTTACGTTTCGTAAACCGTTGAAGTAATCAGTTCCTATTTGGAGATATTCAATAGAATGTTTTAAGTTGTTAACTTAATATAAGGACAATATCAACAATGAACGTTAATCTGATATTTATTTTATTGTATAACTATCCCCAAAGTTCAAATAAAGTGGACGTAAGCAATTATAGGCAACCATACATGTTTTGTTTCTTATTTAGTTGAAATCAACCATCCAGCAAATGACGATCTTCCGTTGTCGTCACTAAATATCACCCCACTGTGCAGGCTTGTAGCGTGTGTCCTTACAAAATGTCGTCTCCTTGGTTAACAGGTATCACAATGGTTGCTGCTATATGATCTTGGATGCACACGTGACGGATATTCGAATAAACCACTCCGACAACCTTAGAATTTTCACTATTTCATATGGACCAAAGCTTTGACATTCTAAACGTATGCTAAAAGTAAAAACATAAACGCCTGTTTCAGGTGCTATAAAAATTCCAGAAAATGGATAGTAGCCATTGTTCTCGTTTGTTATTGCTGTATCAAAAATCAGCGTATGATTTGTGCCAGGAATGCTTTCGTACTTGCTCTTATAAGCATAAAAGGCCGTTACAGCTTTTTGGGTCGGAACTGGAGTTGTTACCATATCACCTTCAAGTAGTCGCTTTTCTTGAAAAATAGGAAGTAAAATTAATCATTGTTTACCTTATATGAATGTAAAAGTTAGAGTTGGCAACATGGAAAAACTATAGTGTTTTGTGGACCGTTGTTTTCTTAAATTCTGTTTGTATACTGTACGTAGTCCAATTTCCTGTTTGACTTTTACGCATGTTTTATGTGTTTGTAATTGTTCTTCTGGTGCTTAATTCATTTGTATTCGTACTATCATGTTTTTTTTTCGTGTGACTTTTGACGTGATTCGGTATTTATGAATCCTACCATCGGATTTTGACTATTTACCTTTGGAGATTCCTAGTGCAGCTGGGTCCTGAGATGCGATTCGGACACAAAGGGTTTATACAGTGTTGTTTCCATTTTGTTTATCCTTGTATTTATATTTACTAACTTAATTTATAATTCATCGAAAAAGTGTTAACTATATACGGTATGTACAAATGTACTATCAACGACAAAAACGTTAAAATTTTGTATTGTTCCCGTCATAAGCATTGTCAAATTAATTATCTTCTACACCTTTTGTTAGCGACTATGTTATATTTATTTGTATGTTTGTTTGAATGTTTGTATGTCTGTGATGAATGTCTACACAGTTTTGGCTGCTGGATCCCAATTATTGTCACATTAACCTATTATGTCTGTTTCGGTTTCTGATTCAATTTTGTAAATATAACGGAACTATAAACAACTGTCATACAAGTTGGAGATTTAGCTAGCTATTAAAACAAGGTTTAACCTATCATTTTCTTCGGAAAATGCCTGTACCAAGTCAGGAATATGGAGTTTTTTCACTTGTTCAGTTAATAGCTTTTGATTTTGTCAGTGTTTATGGACTTCACCTTTGTGAATTTGCCGTGGGTTCGGTATTGTTGTATACATGTCTTTTGTTAATATAGAGTCAGCAGTTGAAACCTTCGTAACTTCATTTGTCACCTAAGTTAGACACTTCCTTTTAATGCCCCTTTTTAGAGCTTGTCATAATATGTACCAATTGTCATGTTGCATGCATATTGACACTGTAAAATATCAACTGCGAGTCACAATATGAAGCTTATTGTCGAGTGATTGCAGCGAAGGAGTTCAAAAGTATTTATATTTTGTCGAGCAGCTGATATTTTACAATATAAATATATTTATCGGGTTGTATTCGCGTATTTTACAAGTTTTTCTTTGTTTTACCAGCAAACCGGAAGATGACTTTGATAAGTTCAGGTCAAGCTTATCAAAGTCGGTTCAAACATTATGACGTCGCTGATATGTCCGGGTCAAAGTTATTAAGACTGTGTCAACTTATTTGACGTCACAAAGCCGTGATATAATTGTATTAAGAGATGAGCAGAGTGATATAGACAGTAAGACGACCGATAATTAACATTTAAGCTTTCCGTGACGTCAAGTTGCTGTATGATAAAAACTCATCAAGGATACCAGGTTTATAATTTTGTATGCCAGACGCGCGTTTAGTCTACAGAAGACACATCAGTGAAGGTAAAAATCAAATTAAGTACGAAGTTGAAGGCAATTGGGTACCCAAAAAGGCGTCAAATCACACATCATCTATGCATACGCTCACTTATATTCTAAAGTAAATTATGATAAAAGTAAAATAGCCAAAATACCGAACTCCAAGAAAAATTAAAAACGGAAAGTCCTTTAATAATGGTAAAATTAAAAGCTCAAACACATCAAACGAATGGAAAACAACTGTCATATTATGTCGTGATTCTAAATGATGTTTACTTGTGTAGAGCCATAAATCAGTGAAATCTTAGTATCCGCTCACCCTACTGGAGCACCACAAGTACAAAATTTTAATAGATCGAAGCGTATAAAAATACCGTAGGAATGATTGGCTGTACCCACTTCCTCCCCATGAATTATGCACTTTTCATTTTCATATTGAATTAGTTTAAAACTTATAGCAAGGTAAATTCATGATGTTTTAATAAAAATATATTAATAAAATTTTATTTACTAAGCAGATTATATATCCTGCAATCGACCTTTCTACTATACTAATACAGGTGTACAGATAACACGAAGCGATATACGTATACTAGACGCGTATATAGTCTCCTGCTATCCTGCTTCTGTTGCGAGCGAACGGTTATGTCAAATTACTGTTTACGTCACAGATCAATTTGGGGTCCTCATTGCGGTCCGCGTTTAAGTCATGTCGATTTCTTTCAAAAACAAATTCAACGATTGGGATGGAAAAAAATGTACACAATTAATTGTAGGATAAAGACAATATCTGCTTAGTGTCTTTAAATATCAGCTGTATTTGTAATCGGCTCGAAACAAAAGTAATAGCTCGCTGATGCTCCAATTACACCTGTTTCTTAGTCCCTTACAAATATAGATATATGATATATGAAGACACTAAACAGTTATTGTCTATATATGTAAATTATGTGGCCTTCCAATAACCGTTTCGATTCCTAACATCACTGAAGAGACATTAATTGTCGAAATCCGGATATGGTGTACAAAAATCTTTGCACCTTTGTTTGCGGTAAACCATCTTTGCCGCAAGTTTATTGTTTTCTGTTTGGTACTAAATTTATAATTAAGATCCATTTATTACACCTTGTGATCCGTTTATTTGGCAATCGCCAATGGCAGTCAACAGGGTTTAAGAACATCAGTTTTTCGACCTGCTAGTCAGATGCGTTTTGTTAAAATATACTTTTTCACTCATTTGGTCTTTTGGAAAATGTTGTTTGTACTGTATTTAGACCCCTCTACCAAGAAATTTGTTTTGCATGCACACGTATAAAAATTGCGGTTTTGTCCAGCGCAATCATAGGTTTGAACGTTGTTTTCAATTTAGACTTGTTTATATTTTTCGTTTGGGCTTGTATTATATTTGCCTTCTGGTTTATATGATCCGTTCATCCTATTTTGACTCTTTCAAAATTCAAGAGTCTATCCTAAATTGAGGTAAATTATATGGCCTTCCACCGTTTCGATTCCTAACATCACTGAAGAGACATTAATTTTCGAAATCCGGATATGGTGTACAAATTTTTGCACCTCATGTTTGCGGTATACCATCTTTTCCGCAATTTTATTGTTTTCTGTTTGGTAATAAATTAAAAATAAGATCTATTTTGTTACATCTTGTGATTCGTTTATTTGGCAATCGCCAATGGCAGTCAGCAGGGTTTAAGAACATCAGTTGTCAGACCTGCTAGTCAAATGCGTTTTGTTAAAATATACTATTTCACTCATTTGGTCTTTTGGAAAATGTTGTTTGTGCTGTATTTAGACCCTCTACCAAGAAATTTGTTTTGCATATATTTAGGATAAAAATGAAAATAACGAGAATGCAAACAGTAATTTTGTGCGCATGTGTGAAAAAATATTTTGTGCTAATTTGAACACGGCTTTGTTTACAAAACGTCATAAGGACGTCATATTAGAATAGGAACCAGACATTGTATTATTTTATTTGTATCAAGAGTTTCATAGAAATTTGCTTGTAAACTGGTTCATAACAACTAATTGTAGGACACAATACCTCGCACACATATGCAATAAAACAACTTTACAAAGTTGATCGACTCGAAAAAGTACCGACGAATCATTCGGTACATTAATTACACTTTATGCAGTCAAATGTTGAAGTATGCGAAATAAGAATTTTGTGTAATCGTGTACACATACGAAAGGCTTTTGCCTCGATCTCAATTTAGTATTAATAATTATTGTTCAAAATTTAAAAAGCGTATTGGAACTGAAAACTCAACAGTATTTAAATTGATCGATTTGATAAGACAATAAGTGTTTGACATAAAAAAATTCAGAATTGGAAATTAAAATCAAAGGTATTTTTAAAACATGGCAATGCTAACGCCTCCAGGGATGGTAGTACGCTGGAGCGTGATAGTTCACTATAGTCTAACATATGAACCGAACCTGTGAGATATACGCATTTCTGGAATAAATTTCATTGGGTATTATCGTGAACAAACGCGGCTTAAGTCAATGTACCCACGGAGGTGCAATATTTAAATACATTCATTTATTTTACCAATTACTTCAATATCTTCGTCTGGGAGTTGTAGTCGGAATAAGGAGTTAAATACAATATCTTATGTTGGGAAAATACCAGTAACTCTTGACAATTGATGTCCGTTGCTACCTATCAATCACACACACCTCTGTGTCAGGTTTAAAGTTGCCTTTTATCCAAGTGCACAGCTTTACAGAACTTACCTTAGGATATATGTAATGTTAATTTCAGACAATTTACCAGACAATTGACCAAACTATTATATCAAAAATTAAAATAACAAAAAAAAAAAGAGAACTCAGAGGAAAATTCAAAACGGAAAGTTCGTAATCAAACGGATAAAAAAACAAGCTCAAACACATCAAACGAATAAATAACAACTGTCATTTTCCAGACTTGTTACAGGCATTTTCTTAAGTAATTGTATGGTGGATTAAACAAGGTTTTATAGCTAGCTAAACTACTCACTTGTGTGACAGTCGCATAAAATTTCATTATATTGACAACGATGTGTAAACAAAACAAACATACACAATAGGAAAAATGCCAAAAATAGGGGTACAGCAGTCAACATTGTGTTATAATCTAAATCACTACAGGAACATGTGCCACTGGACATAAATTAATAGGTACAGCACGCAGCATCTATTCTGGTATTGTATGATTGTATAAATCGGAACAGGAACACTGTAAATACCTAAAATAATTTGAAATATTTCAGAAATTTTAATTTTCTATAACAAAATTTAGCAGCAAATTAAAATAAAAATAAAAATAAGGTTCAAATTTGTATTTCAAATATAAAAAGAAGATGTGGTATGATTGCCAATGAGACAACTCTCCACAAGAGACCAAATGACACAGAAATTAACAACTAAGTCGGCATAAAGATGTTTGTTTCGTAAAGTAAAATCGATATATGACTTTGTAAAAGATTTTGATTTGTCAGTAAAAATCACTTTATTTCATTAATCGTGTAAAAATAAATTAACGTTTGATTAATTAATACAAAACAATAAATTGTGACACGTTGAAGGGTCATCCAGTAACACCAACATTTCAACATGCCTTGTATAACATACCCGGACCACACGCATATGATCGGACCAGATAAGTATATACACGTATGATCATGACCATAAGCAAAATTAAACTGACGAACAGTTAAGAATGCGAAAATTAAATCCCTTTTTGTCGCTAAAATTACTCCGACCATCTATAGTCATTTCTAAATTTTTGTCAAAGAAGCAGACCTAGAATATCTTTGTATTATTTCGTTCCAATAGACAAATTTCTAATTTTTGTTTAACTACTGAACTGTACATGACCTTATTGACCAAGGGTCATTTATGGAAAACGCGTCAAATAGTACATAGTACATATATAATGTGAACATATTTGCTGTGTGATGTATCTTCCATACAAATATTTTATACTCCTATTAGAATCGAAATAATTCGTTCATGTCATGTTGTATACTCGCTGTATCTATATAACTTTATACAAAGTCTTAGCTTAGCAATGCATTGAGGTGTAAAATGCTGATATATTAAAAATAGTTCCTTACCATGTTTCAATAAGCATGGAGCATGATTGAAGTGAAATAGGTACATTTTTTATTCTAATAGGAAAATGTAGAATTTTTGTACTTCCGAGCGAACCAAAAGAATATTCAAAATGCAGCAATTTTCAATCGTTGAAGCAAAACGATGAAAACAAACGTTTCCCTGATTAAGAAATACATACCTATACATCTTACTTTTGTAATGATTTTATCTAATTTCTTAGCCAGCAAAACAAAAACAAATGTCTATGTTTATCTCCGTCGTTGTTTCTTGTGTACAACTTGCATTGCAATGTTTTATTGTAACGTCACGCACGTGTAATAGATTTATTGTAAAGGGTATTGAAACATGAACCTTACCGTACCATTATTTCAAGGGCTTTAAATGATTAACCATTGATATTTTTTTCGTTTATTTTCTTCAACAGCGTTAGTCTTGCACTTAAATTCATTTAAAAACAAATGAAACTATGTATAAAGATTCATATTTAAGAAAAGAATCTGCCCATATTATGAAACACTTTACATAAGCAAAACAACAATAATGCGTCTCGTTCACAGGCACAAGGAGCATGAACATTCTCCCCTTTTCTAATTTTTCGGTATGATATATATTATCTTTATGAACTACTTCCACGAATATGTTATCTATATAAACTACTTACACGACAAAATTGTGTTGATATAAACAACAAGTCACGAAATAACAGAAAATATTCCTTACTTATAAATAAATAAGATAGGGAGACAATTGTGGACTTGATCATGAAATACCCGTAATCCTGTCGTGTACTTTATATATCTAAGACTTCTGACTAATAATAGCTGAGGTTCTGATGGGGTTAACTATGGACAAAAAATGCAGAAAAATGGAATAACATTGAAAGAGAATAGTAGCCAAAAAAGGAACAGAAAAATATGCCAATAAAATAAAGAAAAGAGGAAAATAGGCAAAATGAAATGAAGAATAGAGAAAAATAGGCAAAAAAATATAAAGAATAGACAATAATGATGTGCTGAAACATAAAGAATAGAGAATAATTATGCGCTAAAATAGAAAGAATAGATGATAATGGGGAAAATAAATCAAGAAAAGAGAAATTGATCTAACAAATTAAAGCATAAAGAAATGAAAGACCCCATCAAGACCATCATAGCTGATAACAGATTGATTTGAAAATGTCTCTCTTATAATGTATAATATTTTCTATAATTAAATCACGTTTTGTTAAATTGATACAATTTAAACTGATATCGGAATTTATACAAATTGTTTATCTATCTGTTAAAACAGATGACTTTGAAACTTATTATCATAAAGATAAACAAAACCTATATTGGGATATAAGTACATGTAGTATGTAAGAAGTTATTCTCGATTCTAAAAGCAATATATTTGCTTACAGATTGTATAAATGGCGTCCAATTGTTTGCGTCTGCACGACATACATGTACTCTCTTATTGTTTCTGAATTATGACAATGTTACACTAACATATATTTGATGAAAGAAATATAGTTAGTATATTGTTATGGTATAAAACATCCCATTGTAATATCTATAATTACAAATGCAATATACATATGTGGAGGAGTATGTTGAATTTATATTATGATGGAATTCTCTAGATGAAGTAACGCTTTCATTTTTTTCTTAATCCTCAGCTTCAATAAAATTAATAATCGCTAGTGACATAAACTAAAGCCGCGTGATTTATCCTTAGAAGATGAACTTTTAATGTAGTTGTTAAAGGCAGGACAACATCGTCACTTTAAAAAAAACAACATTGAAACATCAACATAATTATCATTTAACAAACCTCTTTCATTATTTTCAGTTATTTGCTTCTGCATCGAAATTTCTTTAGTGTGCAAACCATTTATGATGGCATTGTAACTGGTCTGGAAACGTATCAACTGGCTTTCTAAATTTTGCTTCATATTTTTAATATCTGTCGTATGGTTATGTTTAAGTTGAAGGATAAGTTTATTCCTACTGAATTCCATTTCAGTTACCTTTTTCTGGTGGAAGCAGTAATATTATTTAGAGCGAAAAATCCTGGCTGCGGGCCTGTTCTTTCATAGCAAGGACATGTATTTTGTCTTGTATTGAACTGTACACTTTGTCGTAAAGGATTAATATCTTTGGTTTGCAACTCGTTGACAGTTGCATTATAACTGGTCTGAAAACTTGTCAGCTGTTTATCTAAAGTTTGCTTCATATCATCCATCTTTATCGTTTGATTATGTTTAAGTTGGAGGATAAGATTATTCGTACTAGTCTCAATTTCAGTAACCTTTTTCCCGGTGGAAGTAGTTATATTATATAGAGCCAAAAGTCCTGGCTGCGGCCCTGCTCATTAATAGTAAGAGAATGTATTTTGTCTGTATTGATATGAACATTTTGTTGTAAAGCACTAAATTCCTATAACGGTTTGATAGTTCCTAGCTTTTGGAGCTTTTCGATTCTAATGTCTTGTTTGGATGAATTGTTCTTCAAAGATTTGAGTTCATTTTTACTGCTATATTTTCTTGCTCCATTCGATCGTTTTTTTCTTGAGCGTTGGTTAACTTCTGTTCAACGTTGGCTAATTGTTGCTCTACGTTTGATAATTTATGCTCTAGAGCAAAAATTTTACCATAGAAACGCAGTCATTATTTGTTTCATTCCGTTTGTCGACTTCAGATAATTTTGTTTCCAAAAGATCGAATTTACTCTTTATTTGAGAGGTCAAGAACGCAAAGGTTTTATCCGTTTCACGACGTAAGTCATCTGTACTCTGTTGAAGTAGCTTTTTCGCCTGTATGAAATCCGTCTCCGTTAGGAACTGGGTGTTTCCTATCGTTTGTTTCCCACCGTTTGTTTGTCCAATTAAAACAATTGTACTTTCCAATTATATAAAATCTAAAATCTGCTTAATTTTGATATGGTAAAAGCTCCTAATAGGTTTTTCCAATTGAAATAATGTTTTGTTGTTTTTCTTTCAGTTGCCCTATTCGCTTGGTCTTCAGGTAAAACGGAAGCATTATTCAATTCAATAATGTAAGATTTAGCGTAGAAATCAGAAACATATCTCGTTCAAAAGTAGTAGAAAATTGGTTTGCGAGAAAGAAGGGTTATACTTGATTGCAGCTACTGTTTCATCTTAAGATTCTTATACCAACTTCTGTATCAACCGAAATACCGAAGAAGTTTCATGCGCAGAAATTGAAAACACTCTTGCGATGCATGGCATAGCAGAACATCAGTAGTAGCTCTATCTTTACAGATGAATGATACAATTTATCTTTACACTGCCTATTCAATAGAAAACTCACGATGAACTCATCTTACAATAATGAAACTAAGATAGTGCTAAAATGTGTAAAGCTGTAAAAGTATACAAAACTTGTTTAGTTGATATAACTTTTAAGAGCCAATCCGCCAGAAAACCATGCAATATTCAGAAAATCGTCCAAATCAACAATCACAACTTGACAAATTCTTATACATCATCTTAATCCTTGACATAAAATAAAAGAATTTTACCACTTAATTTTTCCCAGAATCGTATCTATTTTTAGTAACAGCCTCATTTGCATAATTCTGTTAAATCATAATGAAACCAAGGAAAATCCAACTTTTTATGCCTTTTAAGAATGACCCAGAAGCATATTAAATGGGGTAGTTGAATTTTAGAGTAATGTCAGCTTGAATCCATCCATTTTACAATGTTATGATTAATACAAATGAAAATTGATACGATTTGGCACACTGCCAGGAGCACGGACACAAAGGTGGGTTTTTCATACATGAATTTACGTGGTTTTCATTCGCTTTTATCTTGCAAGACCCATTCCGGATATGTTTGCAACTTATATCGGTTTTAACTATGGGGTATGTTTTATATCAAAACAAAATATTAAGCTTGGCAAATGACAATTAAATGTTAATTTATGCCTTGGAAGAATGGTGATTTTAGTCCCAAATAGACACATTTTGATTTTGATTTTAATTAAATTCTAAACACAATTGGTAATAAAATGGCTCATAAAATCATTTGAAAAGTAAAATCAATTTGTCTAAAAATGAAATAAGACGCTTTTGTACTGCAAGTGCAAAATCAATAAATTGTCTGAAACCAGGAGTCCATCTTTATGCTCTTCCATTGACTTATCTCCCTTTGGTAAGATCTCAAACATGTGAGCTCCCAGTGATGGTTTGGCAGACAAATGTCTACAGTGAAGTTTGGGACTTTAATAATCTAGGAGGAGCATGTGGGCTATCCCAGCATTATAATCTGTATATTACAAACTATTTAAAATATCTGAATGCACTAAAGACCAAAATAGCATTTCCAAAAAGAATGATTACTGCCAAGAAATTTGACAATCATGACAATATTTATAATTTACCAGACAATAATTTAGTGAATAAACATGATAAATATTGATTGGAAAAATAAGGCCATTAACAGCAAAAAGTGTTTTTAGATTTCAACGAGCAAAACAAAAATATTCTAAATCATTCTTAGTAAAAACGTGAGGGAGTGGAACCACCTTGAAGACACTATTATGCATATGCTCGCACCAGAATTGCGATTGAGAGTGTCAAAACTGCTCTGGCGCACCATCAATAAATCAACGACACTCTCTCTACCATTGTATTGAAACCAGCATTGGTAACCAAACATATTCATACAGATACAGACTACCATTCATCTCAGAAGTCTGAATAATACTGAAAACTATGGTGTTGAATTTCCAACAGGACTCCTTAATTTTTATAAGACAAGAAGTGGTTTACATCATCTTGTCTTCGAATATGCTCGAAGTACAGGGACTTTTATGGAATTCATTGACATAATAGTCAAGTAAGATGTCAACATCCTGTCCAACCCTCTTCCAGCAAAGACAAAGCTGACCAAGGATCTTCACCCTTTCATAACAGGCTGTATACAGGACGAGTTATTCCAGTAGGAACAGGTACAAATCTTACAATCTATTTTCATTTGTTCCTTATAGTCAATCTGAAATTAGGGACCAACATTTGATACATTAGCTAGATTAAAAAAGGGGAGGGGTTGAAGGGCATGTGAATATTCTTTTACACCTGACCTGTTTCTAAGACATCTTATTTATTTCCTACGGCAAAGTGCAAACAAAAATATATATCCTTATATACATTGTTCTGTCTTGGGTCCATTTGTTTAATTTGTTTATAAAAAGCAAGGTTCCGAGGGTTAGAATGGTCAAAATATTTATGTCCTTGTCAGCTACGGACAGAATTTTAATTTGCAAGCTATTAACCAGGGTACAATATTTATTTATTTTCTGCTTAAAAAATCAATTTATAGACCATAATCATGATAATAATCTAAATTTATTTCAACATGTTCAACATTTATATGTAGCAGGACAGGTTTTATTCCCTTCCCTAAGTTATATTTTCAGTTCTAACTGGAAGTTGTTCAGCTCTTTGTCTACTAAAGAACTTTTATCTCTTGGAAAAGCCTCATACAAATACATGTTTTACATACAACATACTGTACATGTAACACTAGACAACTTTATCTAGAGAATAATATTTTTTAATGAACTAATAGGCCATGGAGACTAAAAAAATCAAAAGTATTGCAAACTTTTGTAAAGTTCTATTTTAGGACCCTACATGTACATATATGTAGATTACTTCTAGAGCCCTTTTTAAAAGAAAAAAAAATACATTTAAACTACATGCACAGTGATGCTACACTAACCTACATTTCCTGTCTGATATATTTTATTTCATGTAAAACAAAATTGAACTATTATTTTATAGTTTAACACTTTTTATTTGTAGGGCTATGCAAGCAATGCTCAATTAAGATGAGTTTTTGTAAAAGTGACAATAGCCAGGTCAAACTAAATACATGTATAGAAGATTTGATTTGATTTTTGGTGTTTTAACGCCACTTTTAAGCACCGCTTTTGGGCTATTTCGTGGCGGCCAGTTTTTATTGGTGGAGGAAGCCGGAGTGCCCGGAGAAAACCACCGACCTTCGATAGGAAAACTGACAATCCTAGTCAATTAAGATTGGAGTCGAGTGCACCCGCACGAGCGGGGTTCGAACTCACAACCTCAGTGTTGACTGGCTAGTGATTACAGTAGTAACTACTTAGACCACTCGGCCACCGAGGCCCCCATGTATAGAAGAAGATATTGGTAAGATATTATTAACTAATATATCATGTATATTAATTTAACTGTTTGTATAATATGGTAATCATGCAAAGTATATGTAATCACTTATATAATATTTATACATGTACTACATGTACATCAGTTTTATTGAACATGTCTTTGTTAACTTGGTTTTCCCATTGAAAATCACTTTACTAATTTAATTTGTAATGTAGTACTATATTTGGCGGTTCCTATAGTTTCCATTCAATAACTAACAATGACTAATGAACTGTTCATACATTCCATTTCAAATATAAAAGGGGAGATTTTATTGGTACTTTTGAAGATATTTCACCTGTTAGATTAATTGATTGGTTGTTGGTTGCTAATATCCAATGGCAAATAGTTCATGCATGTTTACACAAATGGTTTAGGACAAGAACAAATTAAAATAAATACTTTTTGGGGATCTCAAATATTTCCTTAATCTAACCATGTATTTAAATTAAGATGTTGCAATTGGGCCCCATTTTAAATTGGTTCACATTGATTTCAAAATGGTCCCAAAATTTTTTTATTTCTACAAAAATTGAATTCTTGAGGTTCTTTGATATACAAAATGCAAATGTTTAATATTTAGATTTTTATACGACCGAAAAAATTTTGCGGTTGTATATTGGTATGACGTTGGCGTCGTCGTCGTCCGAAGACACATTGGTTTTGCACTCTTACTTTAGTTTAAGTGAATGGATCTCTATGAAATTTTATCATAAGGTTCAATACCACAAAAGGAAGGTTGGGATTGATTTTGGAGGTTATGGTACCAACAGTTAAGGAATAAGGGGGCCAAAAAGGGGCCAAAAATAAGCATTTTTGTAACTTTCAGACATAACTTGTGTTTTAATGTATGGATCTCTATGACATTGTACCACAAGGTTCCATATCACAAAGGGAATGCTGGGATTGATTTTGGGGTAATTGCCTCAAAATTTTAGGAATTAGGGGCCAAAAAAGGGGCAAAAAACAAGCATTTTTCTAGTTTCATGACAATAACTTGTGTGTAAGTGTATGGATCTTTCTGAAATTGTACTACAAGGTTCCATATCACAAAGGAAAAGCTGGAATTGAGTTTGGGGGTAATTGCCCAAAACGTTTAGGAATAAGGGGCCAAAAATAAGTATTTTTCTAGTTTCCAGACAATAACTTGTGTTCAAGTGTATGGATCTCTCTGAAATTGTACTGCAAGGTACCATACCACAAAGGAAAGGCTGGGATTGATTTTTGGGGTAATTGCCTCAAAATTTTAGGAATGAGGGGTCAAAAGGGCAAAAACAAGCATTTTTCTAGTTTCAGGACAATAACTTGTGTGTAAGTGTATGGATCTTTATGAAATTGTACCACAAGGTTCCATGTCACAAAGGGAAAGCTGGGTTTGAGTTTGGGGGTAATTGCCCTTAATGTTAGGAATTTGGGGCCAAAAGTGGCCAAAAAACAAGCATTTTTCTAGTTTCCAGACAATAACTTGTGTTCAAGTGTATGGATCTCTCTGAAATTGTACTGCAAGGTACCATACCACAAAGGGAAGGCTGGGATTGAGTTTGGGGGTGATGAATCATAAGGGGGTTCAAAAAATTGGGGGGATTTTTTTTCCTTTTTTCTTTAAAATTTTCCATTTTAATGATTTTAAAAAATTTTTAAGTTCTTAGACCACATTCATTCTGTGTCAGAAACCTATGCTGTGTCAAATATTTAATCACAATCCAAATTCAGTGCTGGATCAAGCTTGAATGTTGTGTCCATACTTGCCCCAACTGTTCAGGGTTCGACCTCTGCGGTCGTATCAAGCTGCGCCCAGCGGAGCATTTTATTAACTTTGGTCCGGTTTTCAAATTTGTCCACATTTTAAAGTCCAAAGGGTCCAAATTTTAACTTAGTTTAATTTTAATAAAAATTGAACTCTAATTAGGGCAATGTATGGTTCTTTGATATACAGAAATAATCAAATATCCTGAATATAAATATGTACTTAGATACATTTATGATTTTGGTCCCAGTTTTCAAGTTGGTTCAAAAGGGGTCCACAATTTAACTGTTTGATTTCAACAATAATTTTATATATGCTGAATCTAACCTGTATTTAGTTTTTGGGCCCTGTTATGAAATTGGTTTACATTGAGGGCCAAAGGGTCCAAAATTAAACTAAATTTGAAATCTCAATTTGATATTGGGGTTCTCTGATATGCTGAATCTATTAAACTATATAAAGATATACCATATTTATTCTGTGTTAGAAACCTATTCTTTGTCAAATATTTAATCCTATTACAAATTCAGAGCTGTATCATGCTTGAATGTTCTGTCCAAACTTGCATTTTTTCTTCATCTTCAACAAAATTTGTACTTTACTGAGATAACTGGTGTTATCTTTTTAAATGAAACTTTAATCATGACAATATGTGGATGATTTTCTGATGTCAAACATTTTCAAGATGGCCACCAAGGATGGCAAAAAAAAGTTGTCAATTTTATTTCCTGTCAGTGGTATACATGTATATGAAATATAAAAATAATGTGGTAGGATTGCCAACAATGAGAACAAGTGACGTAGTGGCCTTCAACAATGAGCAAGACCCATACTGCATATATATTCAGTCATAAGAGGCCCCAAAATAAGAAAAGTAAAAAATGAAAACTAACAGTCTGATTTATGTATGTATGTATGTATGCTTTGTGGTTTTCAGATCTAGACTCACAGCTAACCTTTCTGTCAACAACAACTGAACTCTCACAGCAGTCAGCATCAGATTGGGAGACTGATAAAGCTTCTGACAGAAACAATTTCAACAAACCAAAGAAGCAACAGAAACTTTCCAACTTTAAAACATCAGTTAAATCTTCCATGGGATGATGTCTCAAAAATAGCAGTTCATCATTTATGGAGATTTTAATGTTATGGATTTTCTTTACAAGAAAGTTAATGTACACTTGCTTTATAGTAAAACCTAGCCGTTCAAGTATAAAAAACACATTCAACTTTATTGAAATTTGAAGATTCATATGACTTATTTTAATTCTGTTATTTCCCAGGATGTGATGTAGAGCCTTATAGGTACAGTAATCTTAACAGCTATCCAATTTCATTCAAAATTCTTTATACATTTTTCACTAGTATATATACACTAGGTAATTTGTTTTTGTCTAGTTATGGGAATTTTTTTATATGCATTTATGATTTTCATGTTTGTATTGACCACATTGCAGCAACATAGATATAGGTACCTAGCAAATCTTGCCTTGTTAGCATACTAGGCTCAAAGGATCATAAAAATTTCCATCACTATCTGTCTGTTAAAATCATCTCTATATTGTAACTATTTACAGTTTTCTTTTAAAGCATTATCTTAATAACTTTAGAAGAAATGATAAAACTATCAACATGACAAGATCTAAATAGTTATACCCAAAATTTTTCTGAAAAATTGGACATAACATCAATGAGCTATTGTCCCTGAAATGTGTAAATTTACAAATGTTCTGCTATTATCCGACAGCTATATCAATATATTATAAGAATAAATTGCAAAAGTGGTCAGAAGAAACTTTTTTTTAGTCTGAACTTATTCTGAATTGTTTAACTTCTTATTTTAAATTTATTGCTTTTGAAATATGTGTTTTTTTTGTTTTTACATGTTTTAGGTGCACAATTTGTCAATACGAGCTATTTCAGCTCCTGGGAGCCTCTAGATTTATAATGAATAATTTGTATTTATGAATGATTATTTTTAATGTATTAAATGAAACATTAATTATTCTTTTCCATTTGTTGTTATACTTATTTATAAGTCCATATCCTATCATATGTCAGATTTTACAAATTAGATTGCAAAATTGAGAAAATTTGAATATGCAGGCTACCCCATTTTGTTGTGGCATATACCAGACACCAACATTATTTGCCGAGCTTGATATTTTTTTGATTGGGTATATATAGTTATACTTTGCGATAAGATATGTTGTTTTACAATAATAAACGGGTCTTGGAGTATTTTGGTTTGAAAGATGACCAAAATCAGCCATTTTGGACATGAAGCTAAATAAGACATATTGATACGGTTAGATTATACATACACTTAATAGACAGCATTGTTATTTCTTTGTATTCTTACACTTAAAATGATGTATTATGAGGAACAACTATCAAAAATTATTATTGTTGCCATATTTTTTATTTAAACCAGTGAAATATGCCAAAAAGGCTTATTTTTGCTGTTTTCGAGCAATTTCATCTGTTACAAGATGGCACCTAAAAATCCAGATCGGTTCAATATTTTCCCAAAAAATTGTGTGGTTATTTACATTACTAAGGTTCACCAATGTGCCAAATATGAACTCATTTGGCAAAAGTGACATTCGGACGGTTTTGCATGGTTTTCTGGCAGATTGCCTCTTAATTACAGATATTATTGTTCGTATACCAGTTTTTAAATGTTATGGTTGGATTTGGATATTTTTTATGGTATCCATATATTAAAGAAATTCTTAATTTGTTATATATTTTTTCATGGAAAGATAAGTAGTTTTGACATATTTATACTGCTAAAATAACGAGGTCCAAATTGTTAGCCGTCATGATGTAAAACGAGGAATCGAATAATTCAAACTTTATATATAATATAAATATAGGAAAAAGTTCTGAGTCGAATCCGATCCCGATATCAATATATATGTCACATGTAAACCAGGACGAATGCAAACAGACAGATTTTGAAAGCAAGGTAAACTGTGCACCTCATAATCATCATTTTATCATACGAGTACTAAAACAATACAGGCTTAAAATAGGGCGTATGTACTTTAATTCGGTCAAATACCCGCTATTTCGCTTTTGTGTCCAAGTATCTATGTATTTACGACTTTGAAAATATCGAATATCTGATAACTAATTTTGTTTCAGGTACTTTTGATTTAATTAACATGCAACCTTATGATGTCTATTTTAACGGCCATCAGGAAGAATAGTGTTTCTTTGCTAATATACTATTTTTCTGGCTGTACATAACAATCAAGAATGTCTTCGGTTAAGTGGTTATTGTAGTATTCAATGGAGAATGTAGTTGCACAAATTTCCTCCAGTGAAAACATTGAGAATTGCACATCGAACTGTTCATCTGTGTCCGTTTTCCGTCCGCACGTACTGATTGTGTGTTCAAGGTAAATCATTCTGGAAAATATTAAAATTGAAAATAAAACTAAAATGAAAACATAATTGCCATTGTTTTAAACTCCTCAAGTACCAATTTAATTTATTTTCTACACGCTGTCTTTTGGAATGCTTGATAAATGAATTAGGTATTGACAATTCACTTGGAAACTCAACATATACCCTCACGACACTTACCAAAGAGGAAATCCTGGTTAATCATAGGTCTGTTCTATGTTCCTTTGAATTTCAACCAAAGATGAAGAACTGGATCTTCCATCACTGTATTAGATACCTAAACTACATAAGTGTCCTTACAAACAACGGTATATTGCTGGGTCTTCCAAATGCTCCACGAAACCTCTTTCTAAATTATTAACATCTATTTTATCAGCAATCAAAGCCGGGCTCCAAAGTTATTGTGAAACTGCCTATTCTAGAGGTGGCGTGAATCAGATGTGGACACTAAAAATTCCAAAGATCTTTTAGAGTACATACAATCTAAGACTTCTCATCTTGCAATAGTATTAAAACATTTGACTTTTCTACACTTTACACAAGTATTCCCATTCCAAACTAAAAGACAAATTGAAAGAGTTGGTATTACTTTGTTTCATTAAAAGAATGGCGAACGTAGATACAAGTATCTTGTCTTGGGAGGATAAATCCTACTTTGTAAAGAATCACTCTGATTCAAACAAAAATTCTCTGAAACTGACATTATCAAGATGCTTGATTTCTTGATTGACAACATATTTGTTACGTTTGGAGGACGTGTTTTCAACAGACTGTCGGAATTCCAATGGGAACCAATTGTGCCCCTCTTCTTGCCGACTTGTTTCTTTATTATTATGAGGCTGACTTCATACAGGAACTTCTTAGGAAGAAAGATAAGAAGTTAGCAATATCCTTTAACTCTACGTTCCGCTATATAGATGATGTTCTCTCCTAATAATACAAAATTTGGTGACTATGTTGAACGAATCTATCCCATCGAACTAGAGATAAAGGATACTACAGATTCAGTTAAGTCTGCCTCATATCTTGACTTACATCTAGAAATTGACAATGAGGGTCGGTTGAAAACAAAACTTTACGACAAAAGAGATGGTTTCGGCTTCCCAATTGTGTCCTGGCTGCGGGCCTGCTCATTAATAGTAAGAGAATGTATTTTGTCTGTATTGATATGAACATTTTGTTGTAAAGCACTAAATTCCTGTAACGGTTTGATAGTTCCTAGCTTTTGGAGCTCTTCGATTCTAATGTCTTGTTTGGATGAATTGTTCTTCAAAGATTTGAGTTCATTTTTACTGCTATATTTTCTTGCTCCATTCGATCGTTTTTTCTTGAGCGTTGGTTAACTTCTGTTCAACGTTGGCTAATTGTTGCTCTACGTTTGATAATTTATGCTCTAGAGCAAAAATTTTACCATAGAAACGCAGTCATTATTTGTTTCATTCCGTTTGTCGACTTCAGATAATTTTGTTTCCAAAAGATCGAATTTACTCTTTATTTGAGAGGTCAAGAACGCAAAGGTTTTATCCGTTTCACGACGTAAGTCATCTGTACTCTGTTGAAGTAGCTTTTTCGCCTGTATGAAATCTGTCTCCGTTAGGAACTGGGTGTTTCCTATCGTTTGTTTCCACCGTTTGTTTGTCCAATTAAAAACAATTGTACTTTCCAATTATATAAAATCTAAAATCTGCTTAATTTTTGATATGGTAAAAGCTCCTAATAGGTTTTTCCAATTGAAATAATGTTTTGTTGTTTTCTTTCAGTTGCCCTATTCGCATGGTCTTCAGGTAAAACGGAAGCATTATTCAATTCAATAATGTAAGATTTAGCGTAGAAATCAGAAACATATCTGCGTTCAAAAGTAGTAGAAAATTGGTTTGCGAGAAAGAAGGTTTATACTTGATTGCAGCTACTGTTTCATCTTAAGATTCTTATACCAACTCTGTATCAACCGAAATACCGAAGAAGTTTCATGCGCAGAAATTGAAAACACTCTTGCGATGCATGGCATAGCAGAACATCAGTAGTAGCTCTATCTTTACAGATGAATGATACAATTTATCTTTACACTGCCTATTCAATAGAAAACTCACGATGAACTCATCTTACAATAATGAAACTAAGATAGTGCGAAAATGTGTAAAGCTGTAAAAAGTATACAAAACTTGTTTAGTTGATATAACTTTTAATTACAGATATTATTGTTCGTATACCAGTTCTTAAATGTTATGGTTGGATTTGGATATTTTTATGGTATCCATATATTAAAGAAATTCTTAATTTGTTATATATTTTTTCATGGAAAGATAAGTAGTTTTGACATATTTATACTGCTAAAATAACGAGGTCCAAATTGTTAGCCGTCATGATGTAAAAACGAGGAATCGAATAATTCAAACTTTATATATAATACAAATATAGGAAAAAGTTCTGAGTCGAATCCGATCCCGATATCAATATATATGTCACATGTAAACCAGGACGAATGCAAACAGAAAGATTTTGAAAGCAAGGTAAACTGTGCACCTCATAATCATCATTTTATCATACGAGTACTAAAACAATACAGGCTTAAAATAGGGCGTATGTACTTTAATTCGGTCAAATACCCGCTATGTCGCTTTTGTGTCCAAGTATCTATGTATTTACGACTTTGAAAAATATCGAATATCTGATAACTAATTTTGTTTCAGGTACTTTTGATTTAATTAACATGCAACCTTATGATGTCTATTTTAACGGCCATCAGGAAGAATAGTGTTTCTTTGCTAATATACTATTTTTCTGGCTATACATAACAATCAAGAATGTCTTCGGTTAAGTGGTTATTGTAGTATTCAATGGAGAATGTAGTTGCACAAATTTCCTCCAGTGCAAACATTGAGAATTGCACATCGAACTGTTCATCTGTGTCCGTTTTCCGTCCGGACGTACTGATTGTGTGTTCAAGGTAAATCATTCTGGAAAATATTAAAATTGAAAATAGAACTAAAATGAAAACATAATTGCCATTGTTTTAAACTCCTCAAGTACCAATTTAATTTATTTTCTACACGCTGTCTTTTGGAATACGCCGATTCTCCGTAAATATAAATAGCATGTCTAGAGAATATC
>JAASAO010001503.1:0-29108 GCA_017311375.1 Mytilus coruscus | reverse complement strand
TACTTCTTCTGTTGGTAGTTCATGTTAGAAATGATTTACTTTAATTGTATATTGTCAGAAAAGGGAGACAATCATGGAAATACTTATGGACACTGGTGTTCTTGTAGACTGAAAATATATAAATATGTATTTATTTACTATTTATTATTTCACCCATGTCACAACCTGTAATTATCATAGGTACTTTGGGACAGAATTTGTTTTTGCACTTTTTTCTAAAATCCATTTTTTTTTTGGTTTTCTATAAGTTTCAATTATTTTTTTGTGTTTATCTGTGTTATATGAACATAAATATACTATATCACTTCCAAGCTTAATAAATCCACAGTGTTCACTGATATACTATTATATAGAGACTGAAGAAAAACGAAAACATAATAGATTTGGGAAAAAAAGGGGGATGGCAAAAAATAAATATCCTATCCCCAAGTAGCTATATGATAACTTATGTATTCTATCAACCTTTATAGAATCTTTATAATAGACCTTAATGCTATTTTGGAATCTGCGACACTTGACCCTTGAATCTGCAACACTTCAACTATTGATGTCTAACAACAATCACCTTTCCTTTGTCATGTTTGTGATATTTTTCTTTTGTGACTTCAAAATTTTAAAGAAAACCTTTGAGATGTTTAGTAATAGCAGACATATAGGGATATGGTGTGTGTACAGTATTTTGCTTAAAACTGTCCAAACCAGCAATGATCAGCATGTTTATGCTTCAATCTGCAGGTTTTGGTATGTTGCTTCATCTTACTTGTTTCGATGTTGTGCTTAAATTATACCATGTTTATATCCCAGTGGCAGATGCAGGGGATGAGGTTTCCTGGGGGTTGGAACTCCCTTGTTTTTACAATCAATGCTTTTGAATGGGGACATATGGATAGACCCCTCCCCCCCCTTATTTTTCCTATGTCTGAACCCCCTGTTGACAATGGCTGGTTCCCCATCTGTTTCCTTTTTTGAATAGATGTGATAGGCACACTCCTATATTTCTTATGAACACACTTAACAATGTTTGTTCCAATTCTATTAACATTTTTCCAAACTTATTTTGGCACCTTCTGTGGGAACGAAAAAAAAATATCTCAAAATCCAGAAAAGTTTTTAATTTTCTGAAACAAAAAAATACATTTAAAATTTAAGTATTTAGTTTCGCCATGCATTAAAACTTTTCCAGGTGCACAGGCTTGTCTGTACTAGTGCGAGAAAACTTGGCCAGAAGAAAACTCGGACCAACTACAAAAGAGACAACTTAGATCATCTTTGAGGACAAATCAGACTACCTATGAAGACAACTCAGACTGTCAATCAGTCAACTTGGACCGTATGTAATGCCAACAAGACTATGTATAAAATTAGAGTTTTGACAAAAAAAAAAATGATTTAAAAAAAAAGACTGCAGTGCCTGAAGAGAAGTTTCTTATAGAGTTATGTTTTGATGCAAATTTTAAGTATACAAATGACGAAAAAGAAAACTCAGACTGTCTATGGAAAGACAATTGGATGACGGTCCCTAGACTTTTTTATATCTGTATATATATGTTGTTTGTAAGCTGTATGAGTAAATGACATTCAAATATTGTTTTGAAAATTATTCTTTTTTTAATATACATTGTACATGTTATATCGTGTACCTGTATTAAAATATGGGTTATTAGTCCGAGCATAGTCCAATTTAAAAATAAAACTAAAACTATGTCTTTAACATATACATATCTTAATTCCATCATGGTTTTTTCTTAAAAAAAATATTCTGATCCCCAATTTGATGAGAGAAAAAAAATTATTCTGATTTTCCCCATAGTCTTCATGTACTTAAATTATTTGATTGATAGCTTTGAAAAACTAAAAAAAAACAAGCATTCTGTGAGTATTGCATGGCAATACATAGTCCCCTACTGGTTAAAAATTCATTGTAATGGAGCAAACCTACCACTAAATTCTTCAAACAATTTACTAAAGAAAAGGAAAAAAATCCAAAATGTCATTTATCTTAATACAATGTCTTTTACAAATCTTTAAAAAAAAAAAAGAGTTATTTCCTTTTGAACAAAAATCTAGTAATTAATACATGTAAGTATTTCATCAAAAATTTAATTCTAGGGAAAGTTAAAAAATGAGTTAATTCCCTTTGAACAGAAATCTAGTAATTAATAAGTATTTCATCAAAAATTTAATTCTAGGGAAAGGGCTTTAACTGAACAAGGAGAAAAGCTAAAATCGTGAAAATCGAACTTGACCTGTAACTTGTCATGATAAAACAATACACCAAATATCAAATCAATATCTTCAAGCATGAAGAAAAAAAGTCTGAAAACTGATTTGCCGGACTGACGGATGGACAGACGGACAGAGTGCAAACCTAAAGTCCCCTTCGACTTCGTCGGTAGGGGACTAAAAACAGACTCATACAAAATAAACTGTTAACACAGAGATATGTCTCGCCTATTGTTATTTTGATAATGCAAATGTTGAAATTAAAATAGCAATACTTTAATATGTAAGTTATGCAAATATTCAGTCAATGAACCATAATGAGGGTGTGGGGTTAAATATTCGCCATGGAAATGAAACTTGCAAATGCCAATACATTTGCATACCAAATATCATTGACTTAACATTAGTGGTTCATCTTAAACTGATCTAATCACAAACTAATACATGTAAACTAAGCAAAAGTTTCGAAGTCAATAGACCTTGACTGAGGGGGCGGGGCCAAATAATCTCCATGGTAATGGGATGTGCCAATGCTAATACAGCTGCATACCAAATATCATTGACATACCACTAGTGGTTCACCATAAACTAGACCTAATCACAAACTAACACATTGTTGACACCGCCGCCGCGGCTGAACAGCATACCTATGTCTTGCTTTTTGACTCCGTCAAGGCGAGATAATTAAAAACCATAACCCCCTCCCCCTTTTGAAGTTTAAATAAAAATGGTTGCTCCCTAGTTCAAATAATAATGATGTCTTAAAAAGCTATTTTAATTTTTTAATAGCCTTTCAAGAGGTCATAATTATTTGGACTAGTTGATCCCTAGTCCAAATAATAATGACGTTTTGTAAGGCTATTTAATAAAAAAAAATTGTCGTGCAAGACGCCATAATTTTTTGGACTATATTTGCTCCCTAACTTGTTAACTTGAGACTATTAGTTACACAGTGTGCAGTTGTCCTAATACAAGAATTTATCGGGTCAATAAAATTCATATCGGGTTTGGCTTCGCCTCACCCGATATGAATTTTATTGACCCGATAAATTCTCATATTAGGCCAATTGCACACTGTGTTCGCCTCACCTGTAATGAATTTTATTGACCCAATAAATTCTCGTATTAGGACAATTGCACACTGTGTAATGAATTTATCCTGATTTTGTTATATAACATATTATTATATTCAAATTCAATTATTAGGGCAATATCTATAATCAACCAAATATATTTAGATATTTAATATAAAACTGTGAAAATGAAAATATTAGGACTATAAAGCAATTAAAAAAAATGTTTATAAGGTCAATGGTATAAGGAGATAATTCCAATTGACGTAATAAAAATTGTACTGAAATTTATTAGGACAATATCAGCCTATCAAATTAGAAATTACTTTAAATCAGGATAAATAAATTTATTATGTTTTGAAAATCTGCAACATGAAAATGATTTATCATGTAAAATACAAAATCCTCCTTTTATTCTTTGCCTGGGTTATCATTTAAGAGCCAATCTGCCAGAAAACCATGCAAAACCGTCCGAATGTCACTTTTGCCAAATGAGTTCATATTTGGCACATTGGTGCACCTTAGTAATGTAAATAACCACACAAATTTTTTGGGAAAATATTGAACCGATCTGGATTTTTTTGGGCGCCATCCTTTAACAGATGAAATTGCTCAAAAACAACAAAAATAAGCCTCTTTTTTGGCATATTTCGCTGGTTTAAATAAAAAAATATGGCAACACTAATAATTTTTTGATAGTTGTTCCTCATAATACATCACTTTAAGTGTAAGAATGCAAAGAAATAACAATGCTGTCTATTAAGTGTATGTATAATCTAACCGTATCAATATGTCTTGTTTAGCTTCATGTCCAAAATGGCTGATTTTGGTCATCTTTCAGAGCCAAAATACTCCAAGACCCGTTTATTATTGTAAAACAACATATCTTATCGCAAAGTATAACTATATATACCCAATCAAAAAAAATATCAAGCTCGGCAAATAATGTTGGTGTCTGGTATATGCCACAACAAAATGGGGTAGCCTGCATATTCAGATTTTCTCAATTTTGCCATCTAATTTGTAAAATCTGACATATGATAGGATATGGACTTATAAATAAGTATAACAACAAATGGAAAAGAATAATTAATGTTTCATTTAATACATTAAAAAAATAATCATACATAAATACAAATTATTCATTATAAATCTAGAGGCTCCCAGGAGCTGAAATAGCTCGTATTGACAAATTGTGCACCTAAAACATGTAAAAACAATAAAAAACACATATTTCAAAAGCAATAAATTTAAAATAAGAAGTTAAACAATTCAGAATAAGTTCAGACTAAAAAAAAAGTTTCTTCTGACCACTTTTGCAATTTATTCTTATAATATATTGATATAGCTGTCGGATAATAGCAGAAAACTGTGAAAATTTGTAAATTTACACATTTCAGGGACAATAGCTAATTGATGTTATGTCCAATTTTCAGAAAAATTTTGGGTATAACTATTTAGATCTTGTCATGTTGATAGTTTTATATACTTCTTCTAAAGTTATTTAGATAATGCTTTAAAAGAGAAAACTGTAAATAGTTAGAATATAGAGATGATTTTAACAGACACTTAGTGATGGAAATTTTTATGATCCTTTGAGCCTAGTATGCTAACAAGGCAAAATTTGCTAGGTACCTATATCTATGTTGCTGCAATGTGGTCAATACAAACATGAAAATCATAAATGCATATAAAAAAATTCCCATAACTAGACAAAAACAAATTACTTAGTCTATATATACTAGTGAAAAATGTATAAAGAATTTTGAATGAAATTGGACAGCTGTTAAGATTACTGTACCTATAAGGCTATACATCACATCCTGGGAAATAACAGAATTAAAATAAGTCATATGAATCTTCAAATTTCAATAAAGTTGAATATGTTTTTTATACTTGAACAGCTAGGTTTTACTATAAAGCAAGTGTACATTAACTTTCTTGTAAAGAAAATCCATAACATTAAAATCTCCATAAATGATGAACTGCTATTTTTGAGGCATCATCCCATGGAAGATTTAACTGATGTTTTAAAGTTGGAAAGTTTCTGTTACTTGTTTGGTTGGTTGAAATTGTTTCTGTCAGAAGCACTGTCAGTCTCCCAATCTGATGCTGACTGCTGTGAGAGTTCAGTTGTTGTTGACAGAAAGGTTAGCTGTGAGTCTAGATCTGAAAACCACAAAAGCATACATACATACATACATAAATCAGACTGTTAGTTTTCATATTTTACTTTTCTTATTTTGGGGCCTTTTATGACTGAATATATATGCAGTATGGGTCTTGCTCATTGTTGAAGGCCACTATGTCACTTGTTCTCATTGTTGGCAATCCTACCACATTATTTTTATATTTCATATACATGTATACCACTGACAGGAATTAAAATTGACAACTTTTTTTTGCCATCCTTGGTGGCCATCTTGAAAATGTTTGACATCAGAAAATCATCCACATATTGTCATGATTGTGCTCATCTTTTCATTAAAGTTTCATTTAAAAGATAACACCAGTTATCTCAGTAAAGTACAAATTTTGTTGAAGATGAAGAAAAATGCAAGTTTGGACAGAACATTCAAGCATGATACAGCTCTAAATTTGTAATGGGATTAACTATTTGACAAAGAATAGGTTTCTAACACAGAATAAATATGGTATATCTTTATATAGTTTAATAGATTCAGCATATCAGAGAACCCCAATATCAAATTGAGATTTCAAATTTAGTTTAATTTTGGACCCTTTGGCCCTCAATGTAAACCAATTTCATAACAGGGCCCAAAAACTTAATACAGGTTAGATTCAGCATATATAAAATTATTGTTGAAATCAAACAGTTAAATTGTGGACCCTGTTTGAACCAACTTGAAAACTGGGACCAAAATCATAAATGTATCTAAGTACATATTTATATTCAGGATATTTGATTATTTCTGTATATCAAAGAACCATACATTGCCCTAATTAGAGTTCAATTTTTGTTAAAATTAAACTAAGTTAAAAATTTGGACCCTTTGGACTTTAAAATGTGGACAAATTTGAAAACCGGACCACAGTTAATAAAATGCTCCGCTGAACGCAGCTTGATACGACCGCAGAGGTCGAACCCTGAACAGTTGGGGCAAGTATGGACACAACATTCAAGCTTGATCCAGCACTGAATTTGGATTGTGATTAAATATTTGACACAGCATAGGTTTCTGACACAGAATGAATGTGGTCTAAGAACTTAAAATTTTAATTTACCTATTCAAACCATATCATTATTATTTGCTTTTATATATAAATCAGAAATAACCAATTTAAAATCATGAAAATGGAAAATTTTAAAGAAAAAAGGAAAAAAATCCCCCAATTTTTGAACCCCTTATGATTCATCACCCCAAACTCAATCCCAGCCTTCCCTTTGTGGTATGGTACCTTGCAGTACAATTTCAGAGATCCATACACTTGAACACAAGTTATTGTCTGGAAACTAGAAAAATGCTTGTTTTGGCCACTTTTGGCCCCAAATTCCTAAACCTTTAGGGCAATTACCCCAAACTCAAACCCAGCTTTCCTTTGTGACATGGAACCTTGTGGTACAATTTCATAAAGATCCATACACTTACACACAAGTCATTGTCCTGAAATTACAAAATGCTTGTTTTTGCCCCTTGGCCCCTCATTCCTAAAATTTTGAGGCAATTACCCCAAAATCAATCCCAGCCTTCCCTTTGTGGTATGGTACCTTGCAGTACAATTTCAGAGATCCATACACTTGAACACAAGTTATTGTCTGGAAACTAGAAAATACTTATTTTGGCCCTTATTCCTAAACGTTTTGGGCAATTACCCCCAAACTCAATTCCAGCTTTTCCTTTGTGATATGGAACCTTGTAGTACAATTTCAGAAAGATCCATACACTTACACACAAGTTATTGTCATGAAACTAGAAAAATGCTTGTTTTTTGCCCCTTTTTTGGCCCCTAATTCCTAAAATTTTGAAGAAATTAACCCCAAAATCAATCCAAGCATTCCCTTTGTGATATGGAACCTTGTGGTACAATGTCAGAGAGATCCATACATTAACACACAAGTTATGTCTGGAAGTTACAAAATGCTTATTTTGGCCCCTTTGGCCCCTAATTCCTTAACTGTTGGTACCATAACCCCAAAATCCATCCCAACCTTCCTTTTGTGGTATTGAACCTTATGGTAAAATTTCATAGAGATCAATTCACTTAAACTAAAGTTAGAGTGCGAAAACCAATGTGTCTTCAAACGACACGACGCTAACGTCATACCAATATACAACCGCAAAATTTTTTCCGGTCGTATAAAAATCTAAATATTAAACATTTGCATTTTGTATATTAAAGAACCTCAAGAATTCAATTTTGTAGAAATAAAAAAAAGATTTGGGACCATTTTAAATCAATGTGAACCAATTTAAAATGGGGCCCAATTGCAACATCTTAAATTTAAATACATGGTAAGATTAAGGAAATATTTGAGATCCCCAAAAAGTATTTATTTTAATTTGTTCTTGTCCTAAACCATTTGTGTAAACATGCATGAACTATTTGCCATTGGATATTAGCAACCAACAACCAATCAATTAATCTAACAAGTGAAATATCTTCAAAAGTACCAATAAAATCTCCCCTTTTATATTTGAAATGGAATGTATGAACAGTTCACTAGTCATTGTTAGTTATTGAATGGAAACTATAGGAGCCGCCAAATATAGTACTACAAATTAAATTAGTAAAGTGATTTTCAATGGGAAAACCAAGTTAACAAAGACATGTTCAATAAAACTGATGTAGTACATGTATAATTATTATATAAGTGATTACATATATACTTTGCATGATTACCATATTATACAAACAGTTAAATTAATATACATGATATATTAGTTAATAATATCTTACCAATATCTTCTTCTATACATGTATTTAGTTTGACCTGGCTATTGTCACTTTTACAAAACTCATCTTAATTGAGCATTGCTTGCATAGCCCTACAAATAAAAAGTGTTAAACTATAAAATAATTGTTCAATTTTGTTTTACATGAAATAAAATATATCAGACAGGAAATGTAGGGTAGTTGTGCATGTAGTTTAAATGTTTTTTTTCTTTTAAAAGGGCTCTAGAAGTAATCTACATACATGTACATGTAGGGTCCTAAAATAGAACTTTACAAAGTTTGCAATGCTTTTGATTTTTTAGTCTCCATGGCCTATTAGTTCATTCTCTGGATAAAGTTGTCTAGTGTTACATGTACAGTATGTTGTATGTAAAACATGTATTTGTATGAGGCTTTTCCAAGAGATAAAAGTTCTTTAGTAGACAAAGAGCTGAACAACTTCCAGTAAGAACTGAAAGTATAACTTAGGGAAGGAATAAAACCTGTCCTGCTACATATAAATGTTGAAGTCATGTTGAAATAAATTTAGATTATTATCATGATTATGGTCTATAAATTGATTTTTTTTAAGCAGAAAATAAATATATATTGTACCCTGGTTAATAGCTTGAAAATTATAATTCTGTCCGTAGCTGACAAGGACATAAATATTTTGACCATTCTAACCCTCGGACCTTTGCTTTTTATAATCAAATTAAACAAATGGACCCAAGACAGAACAATGTATATAAGGATATATATTATTTGTTTGCACTTTGCCGTAGGAAATAAATAAGATGTCTTAGAAACAGGTCAGGTTTAAAGAATATTCACATGCCCTTCAACCCCTCCCCTTTTTTAATCTAGCTAATGTATCAAATGTTGGTCCCTAATTTTAGATTGACTATTAGGAACAAATGAAAATAGATTGTAAGATTTGTACCTGTTCCTACTGGAATAACTCGTCCTGTATACAGCCTGTTATGAAAGGGTGAAGATCCTTGGTCAGCTTTGTCTTTGCTGGAAGAGGGTTGGACAGGATGTTGACATCTTACTTGACTATTATGTCAATGAATTCCATAAAAGTCCCTGTACTTCGAGCATATTCGAAGACAAGATGATGTAAACCACTCCTTGTCTTATAAAAAATAATAAGGAGTCCTGTTGCCTGTTGGAAATTCAACACCATAGTTTTCAGAATTATTCAGTCTTCTGAGATGAATGGTAGTCTGTATCTGTATGAATATGTTTGGTTACCAATGCTGGTTTCAATACAATGGTAGAGAGAGTGTCGTTGATTTATTGATGGTGCGCCAGAGCAGTTTTGACACTCTCAATCGCAATTCTGGTGCGAGCATATCCATATGCATAATAGTGTCTTCAAGCCAATCAAGGTGGTTCCACTCCTCACGTTTTTACTAAGAATGATTTAGAATATTTTGTTTTGCTCGTTGAAATCTAAAACACTTTTTGCTGTTAATGGCCTTATTTTTCCAATCAATATTTATTATGTTTATTCACTAAATTATTGTCTGGTAAATTATAAATATTGATTATTGTCATGATTGTCAAATTTCTTGGCAGTAATCATTCTTTTGGAAATGCTATTTTGGTCTTTAGTGCATTCAGATATTTTAAATAGTTTGTAATATGCAGATGTATAATGCTGGAATAGCCCACATGCTCCTCCTAGATTATTAAAGTCGCAAACTTCACTGTAGACATTTGTCTGCCAAACACTGGGAGCTGACATGTTTGAGATCTTACCAAAGGAGATAAGTCAATGGAAGAGCATAAAAGATGGACTCCTGGTTTCAGACAATTTATTGATTTTTGCACTTGCAGTACAAAAACGTCTTATTTCATTTTTAGACAAATTGATTTTACTTTTCAAATGATTTTATGAGCCATTTTATTACCAATTGTGTTTAGAATTTAATTAAAATCAAAATCAAAATGTGTCTATTTGGGACTAAAATCACCATTCTTCCAAGGCATAAATAAACATTTAATTGTCATTTGCCAAGCTTAATATTTTGTTTTGATATAAAACATACCCCATAGTTAAAACCAATATTAGTTGCAAACATATCCGAATGGGTCTTGCAAGATAGAAGCGAAAGAAAACCACGTAAATTCATGTATGAAAAACCCACCTTTGTGTCCGTGCTCCTGGCAGTGTGCCAAATCGTTTAAATTTTCATTTGTATTAATCATAACATAGTAAAATGGATGGAATCCAGCTGACATTACTCTAAAACTCAACTACCCCATTTAATATGCTTGTGGGTCATTCTTAAAAGGCATAAAAAGTTGGATTTTCCTTGGTTTCATTATGAATTAACAGAATTATGCAAATGAGGCTGTTACTAAAATAGATACGATTCTGGGAAAAATTAAGTGGTAAAATTCTTTTATTTTATGTCAAGGATAAAGATGATGTATAAGAATTTGTCAAGTTGTGATTGTTGATTTGGACGATTTTCTGAATATTGCATGGTTTTCTGGCGGATTGGCTCTTAAATAGACGGTCAGATTGACTATTTGTCGGTCCAATTTAACTAGGTCCGAGTTATCTCGGGACCGAGATTTCCCATTTACGTCTATAAAATGTGTGGTGTTAATACTATACGGCCATATTATCCAAAAGTTTATGATGAACCTTGCTCAACACTTTATCAACTGCACGTAATTCTATGCATCAAATATATATGTAAAATAAAAATATCCAATGGTTATAACAAACCTTCTTTGGCGTGTCACTGTGTTTTCTTTACAATGTTGACATTCGTTAATAAAGGGCGATAATCAATTTTAAAAATATCTATGGAACACCAGGTTAACAATATTGTATCATGACATTCACCATAAGTTGATAACAATACACACAATGCGATACATTGAAAAAGAAATGATATGCGTTTACTTTGTCTAAATAACACACAATTAAAACGGTTTTTTTTTAAGGTTTATGACCCCTTCTGCAGCCATGTGAATTACGAAATTTTCAAACTGCAATAGTATCAAAACAGCAAAGCCCGATAATGAATAATAGAGATGGGCCATATTGTACATATACTAAGGGGTAACTTCGTGCAAATCATTATTATTTATTGTGTCATTGCATTTAATAGAAAAAGGGGACTTTGTGGCAAATAAAACAAAGATTTTTGTAAAATCCACAGACTTTAATACAGAAAATTTTGTTATAAAATTTTAAACATAGATTACTCATTTGTTTTTCTATGATGTGTTTGCGTTGATTGTTTACAAAAGGTCCTAAACAACCTTTAAATTCCAAAAAAAAAAACTCCTGCTGAGTTACTAAAGTCCAGCGCACCCTAGGTGTACTTGAATTGGTCCATATTTATTGTTTTAACCAATATCTAAATTTATTAACTTGTTTAGGAAATCATTGCTAGCACTGCATGCAATAATCCTCTATCTATCAAGCACCGAATTGCCAAATATGAGAGTACAACATGTACAAGGGGAAAGGCTGTGGATTTTCTATAAAATTTCCATATTTTTAGCATTGAATCAACACAAGGGTAACATGATCCTTAACTTGGTACGTGCGCCAGACTGAGCTAGTAGTCCCGACTGTAATACAATTTATTTACTATTTAATCAACAAGAAACTATATTTTAATATCATGCAATGATGCTATATATACACAAAATAAAATATACTATATATTCACGTAACCAGTGGCGGATCCAGAGGGGCGTAGAGGCGTACCCCCTTTGCTTGCACTTTTTTTTTTTTTTTTTTTTGTAAAATGATTAATCAGACTAGACTTCGCGAACTTTGCCATTTCCGTGTATTTAATTTTATGCGACAATTCTTTACTTATAAAGATATTTTCGCTCGTATTTACTGAAATATATAATTGATTATGTCAAAGTCATGTGATTCGCTACGGTGGAGTTGACCAGTACGTCGAAAGAAACGTCACTCAGTCAATTTGAAATTCAAATTACTGTAACACATTGCTTAGGCTGAGGATGACATGCATGACGCCTTCAAAACGACAAAGTATTGAGCAAGAACTTGTTGACTTCTATTTCATAATTCCACCCAACAGAAAGTAATACTCTATTACACTCTCATGAAAAAAAGTTCCACAGCAATATTATTTACCTACAAAACATGTTTAACCCCACACGCCCCAGCCCATTAATAACATTGCTGAATAGTGATCCCCAGTCAGTAAGCTCTAGATATAGATTTCAAGTCTAAGGTACGGACCATTTGATTTGAGGGGGCAGTCTCAGATATTTTAGAGAAAAAATTCTGACACTGATTTCTGCCTTAAACAATAATTCTGGTCGTATCTGGATTGAAAACAATAATCTTGTCCACTTTTTTGCTATTAGAAAAAAATATTTTCAACAAAATTATTTAGCATTAAATGAACATGATGAATAAAAAACGGGTGTAATTTTTTGGGGGTTGCATGTGAATCCCACACATAATCACACACCTCAAACCCCCAAAAAAAAAAATTTTTGACCCTAAAAATACCTTCATTTGAAGCAAAAGGCCACTTTATTTTACCAAAAATAAAAACACCCAAAAACAGCAAAAACTTTACTCCCAAAATAATTTTTTACTTTTTGTGAAAAACCTTAAAAATACCCAAAAAAACTTCAAAAAAATTCCAAAAAACAAAAATAAAAAAAGGCCGGGAGAACAGGCAGAGAAAGAATTCTGTGTGGAAAAAAAAATCCCCAGTGCGCCCCAACCTCGAGAAATGGTAAAATGTAAATTGTGATTTTTAATTAATTCTATCAATATAGTCTAGTAATAAAACGGATCAATACGACTACAACTTAAATTGCTTTTTACATTTGTGAAGTGCCATTTAATAGGACATGACTTTTAAATCTATTTTTAGTCTATTTAAATCGATTATTGGAAATATTTACATGGTTGTCAAGAGTATGTTTACATGTTGCCTAGACGACGTTGTCATCACATGTAAACATATAGCAGACTGGTGCGGTCTTTCGTTTCAAATTAACAGTGGTGAGAAGACGTGTTTTATTAATGTCGCAAGAAAGTTGTTCTACTTTAGAACTTCAAAATGAAATAGATGACTGTTTATCCTCTTCATCTAAATTGCTGGAATATTCAAGAAATGCAGAGACATTAATTTTACCTTCAAATCAGTGTATTCCAGGGATGTGGTCAACGGAACAATCTGTTATTATTACTGAACATTCGAACTATTATGAACAAATGACATTAGTGATAAAGCAAATTAAAGAAAGCGGACCTGATGCACCTAAACCTTCTTTACCAAAACGACCAAAGTCAAAATTGGATTCATTATTCACGCAAGCAAAAAGAGAAAACATTTAACCCCAGGAACTCCATGATTATCTTCGTTCCAAATGTGTGGATCATTGTGGAATAGATAAACAGTTTCTCGTTGAGGACGTGTGGAATATACAAGGAATTTTATCAACCGCTGGTAAATTAAAGGATATTACAGAAATGCTTTCCAATCCAGAATATGCTGAATACTGGAGACAACCACTGCCCGCGACAACCAACGAAACGCCCCAATCACAATAAGACAGCTATTGCTCAACGGACATGCATGTCCGCCGAACAAAAGGTATTGATGGAATATTGATCGGACTGTTGCTAGATCTGTTGCATAGTAACAAGTGTAAACATTTAGCGGACATGCATGTCCGCCGAACAAAAGGTAACTTTTTCACGGTTGTAAGAGATTTGTTTCTTTTGACTAGTAACCGAGTTAACAACCAACACATACTAGTTGTTTTAGATACATTATTGTGTGTAAATGTTGTATTGTTTTTTCTAGATATTAATGTCAAATGAAAATAAAGATCTAAAACTTTAATTAGTATTCAATTAATGTTAACAATCGATTTGGAGAAATGCAGACTTTATTCCAATAGTTGAATGCAAGTCATCAAGGTTCGAGGTTAAATGTCTCGTCAGATGCGTTCGCCAAATTCAAACAATCGCAAGAGGGATATTCCATATAAGGAGTGATCATACATAATCAGTTGGTATTATTATGAGCATTGGTAATAAATTAACAGCAAAACTAAAACTTAGTCATCTGTAATTCTTGTTCATAAAAACCACCTTTAATTTCTTCGCCTTTTAAATCTTTTATTCTATAAGTAACAGGGTTTGTATTTAAAACTTTTTCAATTACAAATATTTCTTTGGTCCAACGAGTAGTATAACCCTTTTCAAATTTACCTTTCTTTTTTGTTATTCTTACTCTATCACCTACTTTGAGTTTAGGTTTTTAATTTTCTCTTTCTTTTCTGGATATAAATTTTATACACGGTTAATTCATTTTCTAATTTACTTGCTTTAACAGGTGTCATTTTAATTGAAGAATGTACTGTATTATTATAATTTTAACTAATTTATCCAATATATCATAATATTTAAAAGTTTCATTAGCAGTAAAGTATTTAAACATATGTTGTTTCATTGTACCTATCCAGCGTTCCACCACGCTGCTCTTTTCCTCATTCTCAGTTGAATATAACTTTATGTTATTATCTTTTAACAATTCTTTTACTTTTCGATTATAAAATTCAGATCCTTTATCCGACCAAATATACATTGGTTTTCTTTCTTTAAATAATGTTTTAAATGCTTCACTTACTGTTACTCCTGTTTTATTTTTAATGGAACTAACCAACCATTTTACTGAAAATATCTATAGCTGCTAATAAATATTTATAGTGTTTATTTTGTTTTGAATATTGTTGCATATCTATCAAATCAACCGCCCATGTTTGATCTATTGAATTGACATAAACACGTCTTTTAGGAAAAGATTTTACAACTCTATGATGTAATTCATCTGCTAATTTATTTGTTAGATTTATTTTAGACATTTTAAATATAACTAAAATTGTTTCTTAAAAATGGAGGCAAAAAGGATAAAATTTTATCCAAGCAAGGAGATTCATATAAACTTGTTTTGACAAAAAATATAAACATAAAGCAAGTATTTATGTATTTAATTATAAAATTAGTCTAAAGGATGAAAAACCAGAAACATTTACAAATGCTTTTGATCACATGATAGATTATTCTATAAAAGATTACCCTAATGGAAGAATTAAAATAGTACCTATTCATGAAATCATAATTGCTAAACATAAAAGCTGGCCTATAAGAACATATAATACAGTTAAAAGTTATTCATGGATCAAATGGAAAGATTATTAAATAGTGCTGAAGAATTAAATTTAGAAGAAGTTATTTTTGAAGTTACTATTATACCCAATAAAAGAGGAAAAGGTAAAGCTTTAAAAATATTAGATGCAATAAATAAAAGTAGTATCATACAAATAAAAATAATGATACAATATGTTTAGCAAGAGCAATTGTAACTTCTTTAGCTTCAAACAAGTTGTTAGAAAATTTTACAAACTCACAATTAAAACACATTAAAGAGGGTAGACCATTACAAAAAGAGTTGCTGAAAATTTACATGAACAATCAGAAGTAGAAATAAAAAAGAAGGAAATGATTTGGAAGATTTAAAATTTTTGAAAATTATCTTGATATGAGAATAATTATTTTACATCAAATAGTACAGAACATATTTTATATAATGGTAATGAAGAATACAACGAACAAATATATTTATATTATCATGATGAACATTTTGATACAATAACAAACATAACAGGATTTTAGCAAAACGTAGATTTTGTAAATTATGTTTAATTGGTTATACTGAACAACATACATGTAAAGATAATACAGTAACAACTATTAGAAAACAACTTGTTTGTGAAAATGTAATAAAACATATACAGGTAAAACCATAAATGTGGTGAAAAATATGTTTAATATGTTACGAAAAATACACGGAAAGTAATGAAGAACACTTATGTTATATGAAACCATCAGTACCAAAACAAGTAAAAATAATAAATATATATATTTTGATTTTGAAGCAAATCAAGAAACAGGAATACATATAATGAATTTTTGTATAGCTTACGATTTAGAAAATATTTACTGTTTTAAAAATAACTATGTAAAAGTATTTAAATGTGATTTCAATATTGATGATTTAAACTTGTTAGAATTAGACATAGATGATTGTTTTAGTGATGTAGAAAAATTAAATATGAAACAAATTCTGTAATAGACAACTTTTGTAAATATTTCATAAGAGACAAATTTAAAGACTACACTTTTATTTCACATTATGGAAAAGGTTATGATATGCAACCGATTTTAGGATACATTGTAAAAATAAAATTGAACATAACATAATTTCTTCTGGACTAAAATTAACAGCTATGTTTATTAAAGGAATAAATTTAAGATTTATAGATTCAATAAATTTTACATTGTGTGGATTAGCTGCTTTCCCAAAAACATTTGGTTTTGAAGGTAACAAAGGATACTTTCCACATTATTTTAATACAACAGAAAACCAAAAATACAAAGGTAAATATCCTGATAAAAATATTATGGTTTTGATACTATGACTACCAAAAATAAAAAGAATTTGACAAATGGTATGAAACAAAAAAGATAAAAATTTAAATTCTATAAAGAAATATTTTATTATTGTTTTTGGATGTTTTAATTTTGTCAAAAGGTTGTACATTGTATAAAAATTATTTTTAAATATAACCAATAATTGTATTGATCCATTTCAATATATTACAATTGCTCAATGTTGTACAAAAATATTTAAAACATTAATGTTAACAAATGAAACAATTGGAATTCACAAAAGATGACAATTAAAAAGTACATTCACAAAAATCAATACAATGGTTAGAGTATATTTCTTTAGAATATGGTATAATGATTCAACATGCTAAAAGAGCAGGTGAAAAGAAATTATTCATTAATAATAAATGTTATAAAGTCGATGGTTATTATTATGATAGAGAAAATAAAATGCGTAATGTTTATGAATTTTTGGATGTTATTGGCATGGATGTACAAAATGTTATAGTCCTGAAGAAATATGTAAAAAGATAGAAATAAAAAACTATGAAAGAGTTATATGACCAAACTAAAGAAAGACTTAAAACTATTGAAGATTATCTAAAACCAAATGTAAAATTCATACAATATGGGAATGTGAGTTTGATCAACAAAATATCCTGAAGTTGATCCACATTTAAAACCTATTGATAAAAGAGATGCATTTTATGGAGGAAGAACAGAAACTATTCAATTATACAATAATCTTTCTGATTTAAAAGGTAGATATGTAGATTTTTGTTCTCTGTATCCATCAGTAAATAAATATTGTAAATATCCTATAGGACATCCTATTACATATACAGATATTTCTGTAGATGATTATATAAAAATAATTATTTCGGAATAATGAAATGTAAAATATTACCACCTAAAAATTGTATCACCCTGTTTTACCTTATAAACAATTAACTAGTGATAATACACATAAATTACTTTTTGGATTATGTAGAACATGTATGAATAAAATATCTTTTAAATGTAAACACATAGATGATCCTACTTTAAATAAACATGATAAAATACATGAAATAAAAGATGTAAAGAATGTAAAATATTAAAAATGAAAATGTATACATTCTAATGAGGAAAGAGTTATAGTAGGAACTTGGTCTACAATAGAAATAGATAAAGCAATAGAAAAAGGTTATAAATTACAAAAATATATGAACTAGAACATTTTGAAAAACATCTACAGATATATTTAAACTTTATGTAGATACGTTTATGAAATATAAACAAGAAGCTTCAGGATGTAAATGTGATCCTAAATATTGTAAACCTGATTGTGAGAACGATAAAGAATGTAAAACCAAAATACAATATATCATAGATAATGCTGCTTATAATCTAGATATTGACAAAGTTAAACACAATTCGGGATTAAGATTTATAGCTAAAATATGTTTAAATAATTTATGGGGACATTTTGGTATGAGAGATAATTTTACACAAAAGAATATTGTTTTACTTTAGAACATATAACTAAAATAGTATTTAATGAAAATATAAAGATATAAGTACCATGATATTAGATGAAAATATTGTATTAACTGAATATAAAGAAAAGAAGAATATTCTAAACCTAATCCAAGTGTAAATGTTTATATAGCTTTATTTACAACAGCACATGCTAGATTAAAATTATACGAATTATTAGATATTCTACAAGAAAGAGTTTTATACATGGATACAGATTCTTGTATTTACAATGATGATGGTTCTGAAGCATGTAAAAAGTAGAAAATATGATGGGAAGTAAATTAGGTGATTTAACAGACGAAATTGTTTCAAAACACAATGCTAATCACATAAAACAATTTATATCTGCTGGTCCAAAAGATTATTCAATGAAACTAGATACAGAAAACTAGTTAGCTGTTGTAAAGGTTTTAGATTAAATGCTGAAGTTGAAGAAAAGATTACATTAGATAAAAAATAAAAATAGTTACTGATGAAAATGAAAAATATGAAACTGTAAAATATGACAACATAAAAATAGGAAAAGATCATCAACTTAAAACAGTTAAACAAGTTAAAGCTTATGATTATATGTTTGATAAAAGAATGGTATGTTATGAAAATGAAAATCTAATTAGAAGTTTTCCTTATGGATATTAAAAATATATAATTTAAATTTTTATTTTAAAATGATTGAAGCTTATACCGAGAAAGATGATCCTTATGCTAGAGTTATATTAGGAAAAATAAAATTATCAAATTATCAGATATGTTGTTTAAGAGATGATGGAGAATGTCCTTTGACATCAAAACAAATGGAAGTAATGGAAAAGTTTAAAGGTAAAAGTTATCTAAGTTTCCTCCTGGTTGGGATGCTTTCATTAGACCTGACAAAATTTATGAATATGTTTTGAAAAACCATGTCCTGAAATTTAATTTATTTTGTTATTTCTTTATAACCCTCTTTAAAAACTTTAATCAAAGGAATAATATTTTTAGATTTAAATGTATCATTTTCTTCAAGGTAATCATCGCTTCGCTCGCTTATTTTAACTTCCAAACAACAAAACCTGTTAAAACCATTCCACCAACAACAAATGCAATTTCTCTTTTTCTGGTCTTCTGATGGTGTATAAAATCACTTAGTTTAGGTTTGGGTGATAATGGAGTTAATTGTTTACTTGTAATGTAATAGTATTGTTTCATTGCTTGGTCAACATCTTCAAAAGTATGTTCGGCATGATGTTCCTTTTGTAATTGTTCATTGATGAAATCTAATCTTTGTGTTCTTCTTTTATTCCATTCTTGTTGTGCTTTTCTAATTTTTCTATAGCTTTATCATGTCTTATTTTCTCTTCATTTGCATTACTACCCATATGTGAAAATAAATAATTACTCCCGAAAATGCAAAGCATTTGTTATTGCCCCACCAAGCATCATTGCTAAAGCACTTGCCATTTTATAAAAACAAAATAAAATAAAAAAAAGCGGTTCCCTTTATTACTTCATGATATCAGCAGGTATAATACCTTGCTTAATCAACATATCTTTTGTTGCCATTGCAAGTAATATATCAATGGATAACATTACAACATCATTTACATTAAAATCTACTTTTGGTGCTGGTCTCCTTAGTACCTTTTACCTATTTCTGCATATCCAACTGTTAACAATGTTTCCACTCCAGCATGATATAACATATTTGCTATTTGTTTTCCGTCTTTTGGTGTTGACATTTTATATATTAAATTTTAAATTCTCACTTTGTTCGCTCAATTAAATTCAAAAGGATCAATTTCTTTCTTTTGTTTTCTGGTTTTCTGGTTTTGTTATTTCCTTACCCACCACGATTTCTTTAATCATTTTTCTGGTTTCTTACTTTGGTTATAAAAACAATCCCAATCCAACAATACCTATAGAAAAAGTGCAAATTTGTAATCAACTTTGGAACCGGAGTTTCTCTCAACCGAAGGGTTTGATTCACAATCTGTTTCTGTATCAGAATCTTTTGTTATTTGTGGTAAGTCACTTTTTCACTAGCCATTTTAAATTTTGCGTTTTCTTTTTAATTTTTCTTCTTCTTTTTTCTTAATTCAGCTTTCATTTTTTGCTTCTGCACCTTTTACCAGCTGCTACTCTTTTGGGTCTTTTGGTTTGGGTTTTTGAATATTTCTTTTGAAGGGACCGAGTGTATCTCGCTCCGCTCGTTCGCTTCGCTCGCCAGTTTCTTCTTGTTTAGAATTTTCATTCATCATTTTTATGTCATTATTTTCATCTTTATTTTTAAAATCAATAGAAGCAAGTGGTTCGATATGTCTTGCTGTTGTTAACATTGCAGTAAAAGGAGCAAGATACATTCCATATTTATAATACAGTTCACAACATATGTTAGTTAAACCGTGATTGAGAAAAGGATCTTCCTTCAAGTCTTGTATTAGTTTTGGTGGATCGACAACTTTGAAATACTTTGATACACCCATAACATATAAATTTATAAAAGAGTTTCCTAATGTCTTAGTCATACTAGCTCCTAATCTAGCTTCATATTTACAGTATAGTTTGTCTATTTGTTCTGGTGTCATTTTGTCAATATCTGACAGTTGTAATTCTTTACCCAAATATTGTTTACTGTTTCCACCAGCAACAACAGATGATAATCTCTCGCGTTTTTTCTTGTTTATCATCATCAATATTTATATTTTCGACAATATTTTCGCTCAATAATTCTTCGGCATTCATTTTATATGTTTCAAAAACGAAAATAATTTATTTTTAATTTTACAAAACTAAATACAAAATAACCCACTAATGATAATACTGCAGTATTTGTTATAATTGTTAATATTTCTAATAGCATTGCTTTTTTATTGCTTATATTTGCTAAATTACTAAAGCATTACTAAAGAATTGCTAAAGCATTACTTGAGAATAGCTTAAGAATTGCTTAAGAATTGCTAATCAAGTAACCAAAAATCGGTAGGTTGATCTGTCTTTAATATTAATTTACGATGTTTCTTTTTTTTAAGTTCTTCCTTTATTCTTTGTCTTTCTTCTAATGTAGGAATAACATCATTTTCTCTTAGACAATTATCAAAACTATCTCTATCTTTTGTGTAAAACATGCACAACCATTTTGTTTGTTCTCTTAAGTCTTTTAAAACAGAGTTGTATCTCTGTGAAATGACCCACACTGATTGTTCCATGTGTCTTCCTGAAAATGCAAGCTCAGACAGCATATCTTTTTCTTTGTTAGTTCTTTTGTTGCACTGCAGTCATCAATAATATATAATGTTGGATAACCAGCATATTTTTAAAAACATTCTAAGTAATTCTTGTAGTTTCTCTTCTTCTTTGACAATGGGATTAACAATTATTAGATTTTTGTTTTGGTTTTTAACATCACCAATCCATTCACGATTTTTGTATGCTTTGTTCCATTGAATGGTTGGACAAAGTATGACTATATGTTTAAACACATGACAATATTCCTTTTCTAATAAATCAAGAACAAACTCTGTTTTCCACATCCAGTTTGACCACATATAATAGCACAATGTGGATATTTTGGCAACTCCATTTTAAATAAAATAAACTAAAACTCTATAGCTTTGCTCGCTTACTAGTAATCAACATTTTTAAATCTGCCATCTTCAAAATTAATTTGTGCATCTTGTATGACAAACAGATAGACATTTATTGATTTATTTGCTCCTGCTGTTTTAGTTATTTGGATTGTTATACCTTCAGAGGCATTTTCAATTCTTCTACCTGAACCGTGTAGTGAGTTATCATCTGTTGAACGTAAATCTAACCATAATGCATAATTAGTTGTAAGATATTTTTCTAATGTTGTATAAGACAAATTTAAATCTTTTGCAAGTATATTTGTTTCTTTATTTCTTTTGAATTTAAAGCAAAGAATTTATTTATTTCATCCCACTGTTGATATGCTTTCATTCCTTGACTGTATAGCTGATTTGGAACACCTTCTATTGTCATTTCTACTTTTGTTATATTAGGATTATAATAAGTTTCAGTGCTTGTTCTTTCAGGATCTTCGAACAACATTAGAATTCCTTTCATACTTCTAGCTGGAACATTTAAATTGATATTCCACAATGTATCAGATTTGTTTTGGTTATTTTTCTATGTCTTAGTATTCTATCGTACAAAATAACCATCTTACCATCAACTTGTTGTCTTATCTGTCTTGCTAATTCTGCATCGGAAACCATATCAAATTCTAAACAAATGTTTTTAATTGTGTAACTTGCATCTGTATCTGTAGATTTAATAACGTTGCTATAATTATTAAATGTAAGTTCATATTCAAGTCTATCACCAAGACCTGATTGATAAAAGGCATATGAGTTTCTAATAGTTCAAAATCAAGTGGGATACAAAATCTGTTTTTATATGCTAATGCAATTGCTTCATCACCCGTATCATTTGCTTTATCACCTACACCAACTCTGTGTTTTAACATGTTTGCTTCACCAATACCTTGGTATGCCATATTTGTTCGTTCAGATGAAGATTTCCACAAATCGGTATAACAATGATAAATATCACTATCATCAATTGACATAATTTCATTTCCACTTATACGAATTGTTGTTTTTAACTATTGCTCTTCCTATGTTTGGATATATGGTTGCATTGTCGTCTGTAGATGATGTAAGATCTATCTCAAATGCTAATCTTGTTGTTCCTGGAACAATAACATCATTATTGCTTAGATTGGGGAATCTCACTAATAGCTGTTGATTTTGATCAATAGTTGAAGGATTATTAGTTATTACTACACTTTGACGAATACCTTTCACACCACGAGGTTCTCTTATTTTCTGTAAGGATTTAATTTGTTTCCGTATGCCGACATTTTAAGGATTAAATTTGTTATAAAAATAATTCAATTACCGCTGATACTAGAGTATTGATACATGCAGAATTATCACTCTTACTAACAAAACCTATTATATCTCCAGCCTTAACTTCAAAAGGTGTATTAAAGTTATAATAACTGTGTGTGACACTACTACCCAAACTTATTCCGTAACCATATGGCTCATTATTATTAACAGTCATCATAACGGCTATATCATCTGTGTTTGTTTTCAGACTTACTAAACCCATACCCAATATTTGTCCTGGAAAGTTCATTACATAATAACCACCATCACCAAAATTAAACATTTGATTTGTATGTATTGAACCATCAATTCCAGCATTTATACTTATTATTTTTCTGTCTGGTTTATTTTTAATATTAGTAACTATATTTTCAACATTTAAAACTCTGATGGTTAGGGCAGCGACACTCCGGCGTAAATCTTTATCCTTAGTATCCATTGTTCGAAGCTCACTCTCCATATTTAATATTTCCTTTTTATTTCCGATGTATCTACGTGTTTTTCTTGACACCAAGTATGCTCATTTTATTAAATAAATTATACAATTTCTAAAACACAATTAATTGGTAAATTATTAATTATCTTTTATTATTTTCGTCTCTTATTTCTAATTTCAATTCTGTTATATCACCATTTACCAAATACTTATATTCCGGATTCTCAAATCTTATTGTTATAATATCCCCAAACTCTTTATTTTCAACTGGAACAACAGCCAACAAAGTACTCGGCATACCATCAAGATAATTATAAGAAGTGCTAACTTGTTCCAAATGGATATACAATGATTTATGGATAGCAAAATCTACAAATTTTTTCCATAATGTAATTCATTAGGTTCGAATTTACGTTCATTATTAAATCCTAACATATTTTTCAAATCTTCATTTATCCTTAACTCAATAGGAGTGTTTAATGACGCAATACCATTTGTTTCATTTACGGATAATACAATATCTTTTTTAAATTCATCCGCTATTTGTTGGAAACTATAATAACCATCTTTAATCCTATGAAGTCTTTCTCCTGTTTGTCTTATAACTCCATCATAAACATTATACCAACCTACACTATATCTTATAGATTTTAAACCAATACGTTTATTTCCATCTCTGTTATCAATGTATTGTTGTAAGTTAATTGTCTTATCAATATTTGAAATAGTGTGGTACATTTTAATATAAAAATGATAACAAAAGAATTTAAATATAATCCAAATGTATCATATAATCCAAGTGTTAAGTATTCTAAAAAGATATAAATCTTGTCGATCAAATAATATTTGTAAATCAAAAGAAAACTTTAAAACAGCTTTCCCGATTTATTTCAAAATATCGAAACCCATCATTACACACCAACGAACCATGGAATACATGGATTCATTCTTCGTTTGATTGGTGGCAATGTCAGTTAAACTTTGCAGTCTGGTGTGCAAGTACAGGATGTGGTGTTTCCTACAATAACCATATACAAAACACTTCAAATCTTACTAAATCACTTTATACATTTCACTTATATTATTGCATTGCCAGAATTTTAAAGAACTTAAATCACCTTTACCAACAGATTCTTCTTTCTGTTATTACAAAACCCATATGACAAAGCTGCATATCAAAAATTATGCAATGAATTTGATGTTTCTCCAAATACAGATTGGAGACAAAAGTAGAATCATCATCTAAAGGATTAGGAACTTTTCTGAATATTATAAACCAAGTGGTGAATATAGACAAAATCACTTAAATGATGGTCCTTCTTTAATATTCATGATACAATTCGTCATACAAAAGATATAAGTATGGCTTGGACAACATTTATATTAGATAAATCAGAGGGTTTTACAAAAGCAGGTATTGAACGTATCAATGAAAGTATTAGAATGTTTGTATGGGCATTATTAGGGCACAATCTCAAACAAGGGTAGAAATATTAAAAGTAGGAACAGGATTTGATGCACAAAACAATTCTTAGCAAATGTACAAGATGTTATTAATAGTCCTATCGATTTACCCACTCAGATAAAAATTATCAAAATGTTTTAAAATACGCAAGAAGTAAAGTTGATTATGCTTATGGACTTGGTTTATATATGTCTCCCAGTGATATGGTATTACAAATTGACACCATTGTTGGTTATAACAACAAAATTGTAATTGCAACAGAAAATCAAACACTCGGTTTAAATGATGATTTAAATAATAAAAATTTTGATTTTACAGGTCTCGATCCTGTTGATTTTAAAACAAATAAACCACAATTGATTCAACAATCTCAATCAGAACCAAAAAAATCAGAACCAAAAAAATCAGAACCAGTTCAAATAGAACCAGTTCAAATAGAACCAATACAAAAAAATGAATATGACGAACACGAAGATAATAAAAAAGCAATAATATTTGGAAGTATTGTTTTGGGTATTACAGCACTTATTATTTATAAAATTTATTAATTTATTTTTTTTAAATATTCTCTAGCAGCAGCATACAATAAACCAACAACCAAAACAAGCAAAGCCCACAAGTTGTTTGCAAACCAATTAACAATATTTCCGGTTGCAGACAATAACCAAGATACAATAGAACCTATAATACCTGGTAATGCAGCTGCTAATTTTCCTGCAAGAAAAGATAATAGTTTTCAAGATTTTTAATTGTTTTTATCCAGTCTTGTACACCACCTTTTGATGGTGGAGGAGGAGGAGAAGGAGAAAAAGTAGTTCCACCAGTAAATGTCTCAACAATAACACCAATAATCATTCCAAAAGCGGTTAAAATACTAACTATTGTTATTCCTTGTTCTCTGAATAATGTTCTTATTCTTTCACCTAATGTTTTGTCTTCGTATAACACTTTATTTATTGTTTCTTTAATTCTGTTTACTTGACTACGTAGTTTTTCTTTATTAATATTAATTACTTCTAGTCTTGCACTTCTCTCAGATTCCAACTCTCTTATTCGACTACTTATTCTATTTATTTGAAATTCATCATTATCTTCTTTAGCTTGTTCTAATTTGGTATTTTCTTTTGTTAAGTCTTTATTTGTTTCATTCAGTTTTGCTAATTCATTTGCAATCTCTTCTTTTACTGATGTCATTGCACTGATTACACCATCCATCTCTCTTTTTGTCATATCTGTTTGTGTTTCCATTTCTTTGTAAGTTACTCCTTCTTCTATAAAAAGTTTCTATTTCTTTCACAGATGTTTCGGTATTGCTTGCTGTTTCTAATAATTCTTGTACTTCTTGTTGTGTAGATATTTCTTTTAATGGAATTTCTATATTATTGAGTTCACGAATTGGTGTTTCATTTAACATTCTCTGAAACTCTGCTCTACCTTCTATTATTCTATCAGATATTTTATAATCGTCTACACCCAAAACATCTTTGATAAATTCGGTACCACCAACACCGTATTCTCTTTGAATAGTGCTAAATTTATAAAATTTTAATACTCCTTTTGATAATATGTTAATGCAATTTCCTACCATATTCATCTTTTACATACAACATTGTTCTTCCATTAAAATCTTCTTTGGTAAAAAATCTTTGTAATTTTGTTTGAATATAATTCATTATTTTCGTTATAAAATCTTTTATCATTTTTCGGTAATTTCTTTTCGCGAATTTTAGTGTCATTTTCTGATAAATCTCTTAATACCTCAGTTTCCTTGTCTATAGAACTTTGAAATTCTTCATCATTTCGAAAAGTAGTTTCTTTTCTTCATCATAATCATCACGATCAAATAAAGGATTTCCAAACTCAACACCTCCTTCAGCCATTTTTACATCAAAAATTTTATAGTTCATACATTGGGGAGGGTCATTAACTATTGTAATTTTGTTAAAAAATTAGATATTTTCCATTTTTTTTTAATTCACTTCTTACTCTAGCTTCTGTGTCTTCTATCAATTTCTTTCTTTCGCTGTCGTTCAATACTGTTTGTGTTTGTTTTGTACGTATATTTTCTTTCATTTTATTGTATTTTTCCAATTCATCTAAAATCAATTTAAATTCATTCTCACTTATCTTTCCATCAGTTAAAGATTTTGATATTAAATCTTTTATACTGTTTAACTTGCATTCTGCCATTGTTTTAATTTCGTAGTGTTTCTTTGATTTTGTTGTTAACTTGCGTCTAGCAAATTTAATTAAACCTCCTAAACTTCCACATACAATAGCTGTAATTTGTATTGGAAGCAAGATAGGAAAAGCTATTCCTATACCAGCTAAAACAACGGAAGTCGAAATTAAACTTGTATCGACACCATCAGTAACATTGACTCCGCGTTTATATTTCTTGTATAGTGATTTACGTTTATCTCTCTCATTTATTAATGTTTTTTCTATTTCTGTTATTTTTTGTAGTCTATAATTTTGTCCATCTTCTGTAGGTAATTCTGGATATAATGGTAAATCCATTGATAAATCGGGAGCTGTAGGTTGTTTCATTTTTTAAAGTAAAAATTGATTTTTTTTTCTCCAAAATACAACAGAATTTTTTCGCGGTGTGTTCTCCCGACCTTTTTTATTTTTGTTTTTGAAATTTTTTGTTGTTTTTTTTGGGGTGTTTTAAGGTTTTTATAAAAAGTAAAAATTTTATTTTGGGAGCAAAGTTTTTTGCTGTTTTTGGGTGTTTTTGCTTTTTGGTAAAATTTAGTGTCTTTTGCTTTAAATGAAGGTATTTTTAGGTGTTGTTAAAATTTATTTTTTTTTGGGAGGGTCCGAGGTGTGGGGTTATGTGTAATCCCATATCTGACCGGAATGTCTGTTTCGCCGAACTAATATACTGAATACTTTTTCAAGGCCCGACTGCAACCTGCCTGCTTGGTGTGGCCTATATGTCTCCATGTGTCGACCGTCATTCACAACTTCATTGTTTTCGACTCATTCGTAGCCTTTGGTTGATTTGGAACCCCTCACTTCCCTTGTTGGTTGAAACATTTCAACCAAACATTTGGATAAAATTGCTTGTTTGTCTTTCTTCGTGTCGGTCGTATTGTAAATTTCATTGAAAAGCCGTATATCTTGTTTACAACATGAAATCTGTGAGGTTATGCTAACTAACCATACAACAAACGAGAATTTTCCATGTCCATTTTTTACTGACAAATCCCACATCAAATATATTAATTAGTACATAGCTTTGGATCCATCCAATCATTTTATAATAGATAATTAATGGAGAGAATACAGCACCAAAAATGTCCAACCCCTACACTTAAACTATAAAATGCATTTTACACTTATTTTATGTTTTTTAGCCAAAAAAAGGTTCAAAAAATTATTCGCCTCGCGAACTTTAATACTACGCCCCCCTTTTCCAAAATCCTGGATCCGCCCCTGGTAACTTTCAGCTTTCAGTTCATTAATTGAATATGTTTTTATTTTCAGGACAATGACACACATACACTGCATTTTACATGCTGTTTTATATTTGTTTAAATTATGTGACCAGTATAAATTGCATGCTTTTATTCCCCCCTAAATATCCACAACATGTATCTGCTGCAAAATAATAGAACATACAGTGACCAGTAACATCATGAAACATGCAGAGGTAAATAGCATCCTATACCCACTACAACACGGCTTCACAAGTAAAAGATCACGCGAAACACAACTCCTTGAATGTATCGATGACATCACAAAAAAACCTGGAAAACGGAAAACAATCAGATCTGCTAATACTTGACCATGTTGACTTCTCAAACGCTTTTGATAAGGTGTCCCACAGCTTACTCCTCTATAACCAACACCATTATGACATCCTAAGTAAAACAAACAAATGGATAAAGGAATTTCTCACCAACAGAACCCAAGGAGAAGTTGTTGAAGGCGAAACATCTGATAAAGTGAAAGTAGAATCCGGAGTACCACAAGGATCAGTATTAGGAACCAGTCTCTTTCTGTTTTACATTAACAACCTACTGCAGAAGGCCTACACTCCACAGTGAGACTGTTTGCGGACGATATTGTGTTTTTTTACCATTTCCAAAGACAGCGACTGCCA
>JAASAO010001374.1:0-52899 GCA_017311375.1 Mytilus coruscus | reverse complement strand
TAAGTTCTTAGACCACATTCATTCTGTGTCAGAAACCTATGCTGTGTCAAATATTTAATCACAATCCAAATTCAGAGCTGTATCAAGCTTGAATTTTGTGTCCATACTTGCCCCAACTATTCAGGGTTCGACCTCTGCTCGATCTAGCTGCCCTCTGGAGCATTTTATTATATTTATATAAAAGTATTTCAGAGCAGTTTCTGAGTGCTAAGTCAACAATTATGTTTTAGATCACAAGTCAAAAGTAAGTCACACTTCATGTCAGTATGAACATGCTTTGAATAAGAGTGATTAAAATGCTAGTCTGAAAGAGATTGTTTTAAGTTCAAATTTAGGACAAGGCTTTTCATTTACTTTTGCAGGATTCCCTCATCACAATTTTTTTTATAATATTATAAATAATGAATGAGTTTTGTTTAGTAATCTTACATTTGTAATTAAGCAGTTATGGTTGTGCAAAGACAGTATAAAATTTCCATACCTTGTTTTAGTTAAGTCAAACATTTCACTGACTTAAGAGAATAATTAATCCAATCAAATATTCACAGCTGAACTCGCCATTGCTTTTTCAAACAAACACACTAAATGTGTGTACATTGTGTTCAGATGCAAGTTGACATCGATGTGTAAGACCAAAAAACTACAATGTCAAAAAATGTCTTTTGTTTGGAATTTAGTTCGAACGGGTTTCTAAGGGGTAATAGAACGTTAGACTTGATTTTGTTTTAACTTGAGATACGTATTATTAATTTTTATATAGTATATATAATCTTTGTTTATCTCATTCTGTGAAAAAGAAGGAAAAATAACAGACAATTTCGCATTATTTATAAACGGCGATCACGTTACGTAATTGTTAAAAGACGGCCAAATTTAACATGTTTAAGTATTATTTTCTTTAATAAGAAGAACCATGCTTAAAAATCGAAAAAAATGGAATGGAAGTAAGAAACAGAAAAATAGAAAAATTTCCAAATTGGCGCCAAATTATTTTTCCAGAAATTACAATTTCAGAATGGGGTTTTAATATCAGTCCCATTGTTGTCTTAAGAAAGTAGCAACAACGGTCGTTTCTAAGGGCTTGCTTTCCGACTGCAACTGACTTGTGTACATTTTGTAATTTGAAAAGTTTTAAAGCCTGGCAGCACCTAGATATATACAAGTTGTATTCATTTTGTGTTTTAAAAATACAAAACTTTTGTGTTTTTAGCCAATCATTTCTTTCCTTGCTGCAGGTGGTGTAAAAATAAACAAAGTATGGTGGTTATTACAGAAAAAATATGCCTGTAATAACTAAAGGTTGTTTATCACAGCTTCTCTATATCACTCCAAAGCATTTGCTCAGACATACATCATGCTTAATTACAATGTATTTTAATTTATTGTAAGAAATAATGACCAGAGCATGTAATGAGGTTCTCAAAGCTTCCAGTAATTCCCAAGTGTCTCATATAATAAGTTACATTCCTTTAATAACTGAGCCTTGTTATTACAGCTAAGTTTATCCCTTAAAAGCCTTGTCTCGTTGATTTATCATGGTTAATCAAAAATGTATTAATTTAATTACAAAATTAGTTATCAAGGCTATGCATTTAGTTTCTGCGCAAAGTCTCAACAAACATCTGTTATCATGGTTATTACAGATTTAGAAAATTTAAGGAATAAAGAGTAGACAACTCATGAAAGTATCTGTAATAAAAAATTATTTTCGTAATCCCCTTGGGATTCCACAGCTGTTTTTATGGAAAAGCCGGTGTGCGGGATCAACCAACGACCTTCGGTAGGAAAACAGACAAACCTAGTCAATTAAGATTTGAGTCGAATGCATTCTGGTTTTAAACTGTGTTAAACATTTTGAAAGTATTAAACCCTTTAAAATGGGTGTGTGATTTAGAATTTAGGTTTTATAGAAAACTTGTGCACACACGCACAGCGATTACACATGTGATGAAGATGTAAACTGACAGTCGATCGTCAGAACTTACAGCGAAAGGAAAACACATATAGGTCACCGTACAGCATCAACAATGAGCAAAACCCATACCGTATAGGCGGGTATAAAACCCCACATAAAAATGTAAATCAATGCAAACGAAAAACAAAGAACCGATCTTGGACAGACACATATAGAATGTGTCGTGGGTATAAACGTTTCTGAACGCTCAACCTTCCTGCTTACATTGGATAGTGGTGAAACAGCACATACTTGTGATAAACATGATAAATGTGGTTTACATATTAAATAAACAGTATAGTCGAAAAGGTGACATACGTTGCTACATATATGAAATCATTCTGTCAATAATTCTTACTTATGTAAAATATAAAGTAGCTTGATTAGTCACAGATTATCTATGGCTTTGGAAACTAGAGAGAGCTGGTTTATTGGCTAAAATCTCATAAAAATGACTCAATGACAGCTTACAAGAGACCTGTGACTGTAAATGTTGTGCAAATGTTCAATAGGTCAATGACAGTCAGAACTTGGAGATATGTGAACACATATAAATGTTGTGTAAATATTCAATTTTTCAATTCAATTCAATTCAATTCAATTCAATTAAGTTTTATTTAAAGTCCATACTCAATAAACTACATAAACACAAGTATTTTATTTCAATAACAGTCAGAACTTATAGACATGTGAACACATATGAACGTGTTGTAAATGTTCATTGGTTCATTGACAGTAAACACTTAAGAGACACACGAACACATATAAATGTGGTCTAAGTGGTCAATGGGTAAATGGCAATCAGAGCTTACACAGACATGAGAACAGTCAGAACTTACATAGACATGAGAACAGTTGGAACTTACATAGACATGAGAACAATCAGAACTAACAGAGACATGAGAACAATCAGAACTAACAGAGACACGAGAACAATCAGAACTTACACAGACATGAGAACAATCAGAACTAACAGAGACACGAGAACAATCAGAACTAACAGAGACACGAGAACAGTCAGAACTTACAGAGCATGAAAACAGTAGGAGCTTACAGACAGAGCAGTCAAAACGTACAGAAACATGAGAACAGTCAGAACTTACAGAGACATGAGAACAGTCAGATCTTACCTTATAGAGGTGATAACAGTCAGAAATTACAGAGACATGAGAACAATTAGAACTTACAAAGACGTGATAACAGTCGGAAATACAGAGACACGAGATCAGTCAGAGCTTATAGATATAGGAAGATGTGGTGTGAGTGCCAATGAGACAACTCTCCATCCAAATAACAATTTATAAAAGTAAACCATTATTACATAGATATGAGATCAGTCAAAACTTGCACAGATACGTGAACACGCACTGGTAGAAACCTTAAGGTAGTGATAAACCTAATTAATGTGGTGTATAAGTGTTCAATGTTTGACTGACCGCCAGAACTCACAGAGACATGTGGACACATGCTGGTGATAAACCTAATTAATGTGGTGAAAGGTTCAAGGTTTTACTTACAGCCAGAACTCAGAAAGAGACATGTGAATACTGGTGATAAACCTAATTAATGTGGTGTAAGTGTTCGATGTTTTACTGAAAGCCAGAACTTACAGAGAGACATGTGGACACATACTGGTGATAAACCTTATTATGGTGGTGTAAGTGTTCAATGTTTTACTGACAGCCAGAACTCAAATAGAGACATATGGACACTTACTGGTGATAAACCTAATTAATGTAGTGTTAGTGTTCAATGTTTTACTGACAGCCAGAACTCACAAAGAGATATGTGAACACATACTGGTGATAAACCTAATTAATGTGGTGGTGTTCAATGTTTTACTGACAGCTAGAACTCACAGAGAGACATGTGAACACATACTGGTGATAAACCTAATTAATGTGGTGTAAGTGTTCAATGTTTTACTGACAGCTAGAACTCACAGAGAGACATGTGTACACATACTGGTGATAAATCTAATTAATGTGGGGTTAGAATTCAATGTATACACAAATTTTTAATGTGTCAATAACAGTCTGTCAGAACTTAAAGACGTGAACAAATATGAATGTGTTCATTGGTTCAATGACAGTTAACACTTGGGACATACGAACACATATAAATGTGGTCTAAGTGGTCAATGGGTAAATGACAATCAGAACCTACACAGACATAAGAACAGTCAGAACTTACATAGATCTGAGAACAGTCGGAACTTACAAAGACATGAGAACAGTCAGAGCTTACAGAGAATTGAGAATAGTCAGAACTTACATATACATGAGAACAGTCAGAGCTTACAGAGACATTAGAACAGTCAGAACTTAAAGAGGTGATAACAGTCAGAAATTACAGAGACATGAGAACAATCAGAACTTACAAAGACGTGATAACAGTTGGAACTTAGTCATGAGACCAGTCAAAACTTACAAAGATGTGATTACACCAGCTAGAACTCACAGAGAGACGTGTGAACACATACTGGTGATAAACCTAATTAATGTGGTGTAAGTGTTCAATGTTTACTGACAGCCAGAACTCACAAAGAACCATGTGAACAAATACACTAATACTAAGAACATGATTTTATTCCTTCTTCGCAATTAAGAAACACCAAATCCTACAATTTCATTGGTCGAGTGCACTTTGCTATATTCTAAGTAAGGGATTATCCTATTGTTTAGGCCTATTTACAGCTCAAAACAAAGAGTTTCTATAAATGAGTTACAAATGCCCCGAAGCACATTTATCAGCTTGAAAGAATTTGTGATTAAAACTGACTAAAAGTTGAATTTTGAAACAAACAAAAAATCAAAAATAAGTTGAGTTTACTGGTGCAGTAACATTGGTACCGTTAACGTTATTATGAGAATATTAATAACTTCAAATTACTAAAAAACACAATAGGCAATGCAATGCAATGCAAAAAAGTTTTAAAATTAAATAAAACCTTAACTGGGTCACGGTTGGTGAGAATAGTAATTTCAAATATTCTGATAAAATTCTAAAAAATTTAGTTTAACTTTTGAATATATTTTAACTATTTTAAAGGCATTGTATTTAAACATTTCCTGACATAATGAAGTAGTATTTGATGAAAGACTGGACTAAAATATTGGCTGTAAAAATGTATTTGTAACTCAAATTTTGAATTTATTGATTTGAACTGGAAATAAAAATATAATTCCTCGCTAAAATATTACATCATTTACATTCATACTCACAATCAGGAAACATTTCTTACCATTTCATTGTACTAGCTGTTGTGTCATCTAATGTCTAAAACACAATCTATTATATTTTCCAAAATTATAAAAAGTCCTTACATCACTAAAACTAATCTATAAATGAAATCATGCCTAAAAGGAAGTCATGCATTAATTACAAACATTTCACTGACAATAATGAAACTAATTCTTAAATACAACCAAGCAAGAGATCATTTAAGCCTTGAGCACTTTACAATATTCTTAGTTTGAGAGAATGATAATCCCTTTCTTCATGATAAGTACTCGCTAACGCTCGTACTTAATCACGAAGAGGGATTATTCTCTTCTATCTGATACACGGACACTTTTTATGAATAGAATCACTCGTGCATGATCAGTGAGTTCATGGGCACTTTGAATTTCAATTAGATTTGAACTTTTGTTTCACCGACATATTTCCTGTCTGTCTGTTTTATTAAAATATTTACGTTAGCATCAATAGCTATATTTTTTCAAACAATTTCAGTATGTTACTATTCATATCAGTACACAAAATGAAAGACCATTTAACTTCAAAGGGGGTTATGGTTTTTTTCCTAAAAAAAATATTCTGATCCCCAATTTTATGAGAAAAAATATATTGTGGTCAAGCAGATGACAAAATAATGTTCTGATTCCTGATTTTCCGAGGACCGTATATAAATGTGCTAATTTCGAAAAAAAAAAATTGAGTGAAAGCGTTGAAAAACTAAATAATTTTCTTACTCAGAAAAAAAACCATAGTTACCCCCCTTTTGAAGCTAAATGATCGGTCCGTAAATGTATTTTTTTTCAATAAATGGACATGATTAGTATTCTGGACAATGCTGAAAGTAAAGAAATGATGGTACCGACGTTTATATTTCAATAAAAAGACAGGAATATATATATAAAAAATCAAATTTAATCAAAAGATAATTAAAGTTCCATCAACTCACCAATGCACGATTGATCCTATAGATAAAAAGTGTCCGTGTTATACATGTTCAAATAGGCAGAAAATCTTGAAAAAACCATTCAACCTATGTCACCAATTTTGGACGGTAAGCTGCGATTGGATCATATTGTGACACGTGATAAATCCTGATGAACACTATTAGAGACATATAAAACCTATAGGCATGAATTTAAAAAAAAATACAAATTTTATGCTATATATATATATATATCTAATAAGAAGACAAAATCCATTTTTTCCTATCATTTCATTCATTAATGAAATAGGCATTCTTTGTATACATTTATATTGTTATTGAATTCATATATATAGAGTTCATATATTTTGGAGCAAACGTACGATTTTATTATTTTTAAGAGGAACAGGAAATGGAATGGTATCCTGCATTTTCAACAAAAAGGATCATGCCTGTTTATTTTAAATTTGTTTCCACCTCTTTCCGTTTTCCCAAATAAAAATCAAATGTTAGCTTGCTTACCTTGAAATTTTTTTATACATTACTAACAAGTTTGCGAAGTTGCATTTTAGAAAGTCTCAAATGTGTACAACATTCATCTTTTACTTGACATGGTTCTTTTTATAGAATTATTAGATTCTTGAATTTCTTGAAAAAATCTCTCGGCTAAAGGGATGTGAAAAACAAAGTTTGTTTAAACTGTAACTTAAATTACATTAACTGGTATATGGCCATTTGGTTTCTAATCTGTTTAATTTACAAAGGTAACAAAAAAGGCTGGAAACAAACTGCCGTATAGTTTTCTGCACTTGTAGTCAGGTCAAGGTCCTCGGCTATCGCCTCGGACCTTCACTGACTACTCGTGCAGAAAAACTATCCGGCAACGAACGGTTGTTACCGGCCTGTTTCTGTTTCCTTTATATTATCTAATACTTATTATGCTACATCGATCTTTTGATGTTGTCCCTTAACTGGTGTCTTGTGCGTTTAAGCTAACTGACAGTATTCTATTTTAAGGATATCTTTTTTCTTCTCAAAATCGATATGAATTACCACGTGACGTCAACTCGTTGTTAACAATTAAGTAAAGTAAGTAAGTGAGTAAGTAAGTAAAACTTTATTTTGATTCGGCATATTGACAAACATACAAACATAAGCTCTAATGAGCTTTTCACCGAATATAAAAACATATGCAATAACAAATAACAAACAAAACAAGGCATGCAGTAAAACCAAAATAATGTTAAAAAAGTGAGAAAAACCAAAATGTTCCTGTAAACCAGAGACATATAATATTGTTGAAGTTGACAATCTCTGACGGTGTACATGTCTCTGTGTAAACATAGGCAGAGTATTTTCTTTATTTCAATACAAGTAATTAATATAACGTCACGGTACCCAAATTGCAGAGTACCCAAATTGCACCTATTCAACATAAACAGCTGAGAAATTTTTAAAGTTTTCTTTGAGACTAAACAATTTATATTTTAGTTATTTGACATTATACGTCTTACAAAATAGGAATATATTCAAATATACTCTAAACGTTCACAGTTTATCAACAGATGAAGCTTCCACTGGAAAAGAAAATGTACGAAAACGCCATGCGACGTTCACAAAATCATCTTTTAAAATGAACAAAAATATGTTACAAGCATCCTTTTGAAAAAAAAATGAATAGTGAGCATGTACTAATGTCAAATTGTTCTAAATATTTGAAAAATAAAACAAAACATCTGTTATTTGATTTTTAATGATGTGAATTTCAGCTTGGTTGCAATTTGGGTACTCCTCATTACGGAATCGTGGATAGTTTGGAGGTCGATTCAAACCCATTTTCTATGACTCAATAGGGATTAAAATCAAATTGGTGTACCTATATAATAAAGAAGGATACGGCTACAAAATAAACACAGAATGGAAATTTTGTCTTTATCATAAAAACTTAGGTGAAAAACTGTCAAAATAGGTGCAATTTGGGTACCGTCACGTTATATATAGTAGCCGAGATTGTTAAAGTCCGACTTTGTTTTGGCCGAGTAAATAATAATAATAGATAAGCTTTATCGGTTTAGAGTCGGCATAGTATATAAACAAGGACATAACATAAGCTATAATGATCTTTTAACCGACATAATTGACGAGCAGCGCTAGGGAAATGTTGACTTGCCAGGGACCCTTCTCAAAAATCCGGGATCCGCTCCAGTTCATATGCATTGTCCATCTATCTGTCTATTGTTCATGCTAATAATAAAAAAAAATTTACAATCATAAATGAGGGGATATCATATATTATGTTTTTTTCCAAATTATGAAATAAGAAGATGTGGTATGATTGACAAAGAGAAAAGTCTCTACTAGAGACCATAAATGAAGTAGAAGTTAAAGACTGAAGGTCACTGTACGGCCTTTAACAATGAGCAATACCCATACTGCATGACAAGGTATAAAAGACAGTAAATTACAAATTCAAAACAATTCAAATGAGAAAGCTAACAGCCTGATTAATGTAAAACAACAATTAATGTAAAACAACAATTAATGTAAAACAACAATTAATGTAAAACAAATATGATTCACAGAAACAAACGACAACCACCAAATCACAGCCTCTTGACTTGGGGCAGGCACATACAGGTTGTGGCTAATTTAATCATGTTTGCGGTAGCCAAACCGTCCCCCTAAACTAAGACAGTGGTGTAACAGCACATCATAAGAACTAACTATAAAAATCAGAGATAAGAGAGTGTGTTTATCTGTACTTTACAAACTGAATTGCTAAATTTTGAACTACCCTAACATTATATATGTATAGTATATATATGCCAAATTCTTATCCGCCGGATACCGGATCTATATAAATATGGTGCAACTATTAATCCCCATTTTGCCTCAGAGGAAGGTCCCTTAAGGACCGAAACCGGTAAAGCTATGGATCATCACCAGGCACTGTTAATTATGAAGGACACATAATTAAAATGGCTTCAACTAACAAAAGTTCCATTTGGATCTACTGTGTTTAGAGACCTCGTATGTCAGTATACCCTTACTACATACTGCAGAGATAATCAAGAGAGTACTCACAGTTTCTAAAAGCTATTTCAAAGCCAATATCAACTAATAAAATCATGTATCTGAGACTAAAATATCAATCAGTACACACATCCAATAGATTTAGTGTAAAGACTTCATTAACAATCAAATGAAACCATGACCTTGTGCAATGCCAACATATAGGTATCGACAGATTGTACATTGTTATAAGACTGAATGTATATAATATTTAACCATGATAACAATAATATATAGTTAGTTTTACTTTATCTGTTTATTTCGACACTGAAAAAAATGTATATATCAAAATCAAGGATAGTTTCATTAATTGTTAATTCTTTAAGAAAATATTCATTTAAATTTTATTTACCTAAGTCCTGTCATCGTAACACACTCATGTCATAACATGTAAGATGTGTACTGGATTGTCTGTACTCAGAGTAAAATGTGGTATGTTTACCATGACAACTATTTCGAGGCTCTACCCCCTAAATCATGGTCCATTGACTTTCAATTAATAAGCAATTTTCCATGTTAAGTTTTCTGCTTAAGTAAGTTTGATAGGAAATTCTTGTATAGATCAATGACATTTATAAAGTTGCATTAATATCAATACATATCAGTCCTGTAGGTCAAGTTCCAGTGATTTTCAATTAATTACCAATTTTAATGTTAAGTTTTCTGCTTAAGTTAGTTTGATAAAAACTTCTGACGATAGACGATGATATTTTAAGTTTCATTGGTTGATCAGTATTCATGGTATTAGTTCATCTCAGTTTTTCGACTATTTTGAGGTCCTGTTCTAGATCATGGTCCAGCGACTTTGAATTAATTAGCAATGTTGCTGTTCATCAGATTGTCTTTTCTGAATTTTCTGCAGACAGACGAGACATATCTCTGTGTCAACAGTTTATTAACTATGTAATCATGGTAATGTATGTGTTGAAATATTGTTGACTTTTAGTAACATACTTTTCCTTATAAGGGATAAACATCAATGAGACAGTATATACTTCTTGTACATTACATAAATTTATATATATTGAAGTAGAACTCCTAATATATAGATGTCATATATATAGTATTGAAGTAGAACTACCCTAACATGTAAACATGGTAAATGTCATATATAGTATTGAAGTAGAACTACTCTAACATGTAGATGTCATATATATATATACTATTGAAGTAGAACTACCCTAACATGTAGATGGCATATATAGTATAATACTATTGAAGTAGAACTACCCTAACATGTAGATGTCATATATATAATATAGTATTAAAGTAGATATAACCTAACATCATGAACATGTAGATGTCATATATAGTATTGAAGTAGAACTATCATAACATGTAGATGTCATATATAGTATTGAAGTAGAACTACCCTAACATGTAGATGTCATATATAGTTTTGAAGTAGAACTACCCTAACATGCAGATATCATATATAGTATTGAAGTAGAACTACTGTAACATGTAGATGTCAAATAAAGTATTGAAGTAGAACTACCCTAAGATGTAGATGTCATATATAGCATTGAAGTAGAACTAACCTAACATGTAGATGTCATATATAGTATTGAAGTAGAACTACCCTAAGATGTAGATGTCATATACAGTATTGAAGTAGATCTACCCTAACATGTACATGTCATATGTAGTATTGAAGTAGAACTACCCTAACATGTAGATGTCATATATAGTATTGAAGTAGAATTAACTTACATGAAGATGTCATATATATATAGTATTGAAATAGAACTACCCTAACATGATCATGATGATGAACATGTAGATGTCATATATAGTATTGAAGTAGAACTACCCTAACATGTGGATGTCATATATAGTATTGAAGTAGAACTACTCAACATGCATGACATGTAGATGTCATATATAGTATTGAAGTAGAACTACCCTAACATATAGATGTCATATACAGTATTGAAGTAGAACTACCCTAACATGTAGATGTCATATATAGTATTGAAGTAGAACTAACCTAACATGTAGATGTCATATATAGTATTGAAGTAGAACTACCCTAACATGTAGATGTCATATATAGTATTGAAGTAGAACTACCCTAACATGTGGATGTCATATATAGTATTGAAGTAGAACTACCCTAACATGTAGATGTCATATATAGTATTGAAGTAGAACTACCCTAACATGTAGATGTCATATATAGTATTGAAGTAGAACTAACCTAACATGTAGATGTCATATATAGTATTGAAGTAGAACTACCCTAACATGTAGATGTCATATATAGTATTGAAGTAGAACTACCCTAAGATGTAGATGTCATATATAGTATTGAAGTAGAACTAACCTAACATGTAGATGTCATATATAGTATTGAAGTAGAACTACCCTAAGATGTAGATGTCATATACAGTATTGAAGTAGATCTACCCTAACATGTACATGTCATATGTAGTATTGAAGTAGAACTACCCTAACATGTAGATGTCATATATAGTATTGAAGTAGAATTAACTTGCATGTAGATGTCATATATACATGTATATAGTATTGAAATAGAACTACCCTAACATGTGGATGTCATATATAGTATTGAACATGTTGAAATAGAACTACCCTAACATGTAGATGTCATATATAGTATTGAAGTAGAACTAACCTAACATGTAGATGTCATATATAGTATTGAAGTAGAACTACCCTAACATGTGGATGTCATATATAGTATTGAAGTAGAACTAACCTAACATGTAGATGTCATATATAGTATTGAAGTAGAACTAACCTAACATGTAGATGTCATATATAGTATTGAAGTAGAACTACCCTAACATGTAGATGTCATATATAGTATTGAAGTAGAACTACCCTAACATGTAGATGTCATATATAGTATTGAAGTAGAACTACCCTAACATGTAGATGTCATATATAGTATTGAAGTAGAACTACCCTAACATGTGGATGTCATATATAGTATTGAACATGTTGAAGTAGAATTACCCTATAAACATGTCATGCATGTAGATGCTTAAATGCAGAATATGTTAAACCAAAACAGTGAACTCAACATAGATATTTTATAGGTCATGTAGGTAATCTACTAGGTAGGTTTAAAATGGTATTCATGGTTTTAGTCTTTACTTTTTTGTTTCTTACAGAGATAAACCTTATTATTAGGATGAATGTGGTAGAGGATCTAGTCACAATCAATGGTACTCTACACAGACATGTAGGAACAGAGGCTGTAGTCACAATCAATGGTACTCTACACAGACATGTAGGAACAGAGGCTGTAGTCACAATCAATGGTACTCTACACAGACATGTAAGAACAGAGGCTGGTAACAAACTGCATGAATGGAATGTTTGTGCTAGAAAAAATATTCGTGGAGGAGACTTAAAGAGACATAAGAGAACACAAACTGCTGAAAAACGTCACAAATGTGATATGTGTGAGAGAGATTTTTCTAGAGGTAGTAACCTAAAGATACACATGAGAACACATACAGGTGATAAACCTTATGACTGTGGTGAATGTGGTAAGGGGTTTAGTCATATTAGTAATTTACGGGATCACATGAGAACACATTCAATCCAAAAACCTAATGTCTGTGATGTATGTGGTAAAGGATTTAGTAGGTTTGGACTTTTACAGATTCACATGAGAACACATACAGGTGATAAACCTTATGACTGTGGTGAATGTGGTAAAGGGTTTAGTCAGCTTTCTAGTTTACAGAGACACATGAGAACACATTCTGGCGATAAACCTCATGACTGTGATGTGTGTGGTAAAGGGTTTAGTCACCTTGGTAATTTACAGAGACACATGAGAATACATACAGGTGATAAACCTCATGACTATGATGTATGTGGTAAAGTTGTTAGTCAAGGTAGTGAATTAAAGAGACACATGAAAACACATACAGGTGATAAAACTCATGACTGTGATGTATGTGGTAAAGGGTTTCGTCATCTTAGTAATTTACATAGACACATGAGAATACATACAGGTGATAAACCTCATGACTGTGATGTATGTGGTAAACGGTTTAGTCAGTTTGGTCATTTGCAGATTCACATGATGAGTATACATCATGTACATACCGGAAGTAAAACTCATGACTGTGATGTATGTGGTAAACGATTTATTCAGCTTGGTAGTTTGCAGATTCACATGAGAACACATACAGGGGACAAACCTCATGACTGTGATGTATGTAGTAAAGGGTTTAGTCAGTTTGGTAGTTTAAAGAGACACATGAGAATACATACTGAGGATAAAGCAGATAATGCTCACAATGAGATATATGGGGTTGAGGTTCAGTGTAAGTGATATTTACATAGACACATGAGAACACATACTAGTAAAATCAAGGCAAATCTAATGTTTGTGCCAAATAATATATTGGAAGGAAACCTTTTTAAGACTTGCAGAGAATACATACTTGTGACAAACACAATAAATATGATGTACATGCTTAAAAGTTGTTTTCAGAAGAAATGCATTAAAGAGACACATGAGAACACATACTGGAAATAATTATTAAACCTTATAATTTATGTGATATATTTAGTAGAGGGTTTTATAATAATGGAAACTGACAGACACATGAACCGAGAACAAATACTGTGAGGTTTTAATCATGGGCCAAACATTATTTGAAATAATGAGTGACTCATACAGATACATAAGAACACATACGCCGGAGATAGTCTTTAAAATGTAATGTATGTAGATGTATATTTTAGAATCGAACCCTTCAGAAGCACTCAGGTGATTTACATGTACAAAATGTATACATATTTGATAATGCATAGGTTAAAGTTGAATTGGAAATTTATATAGACATATGGGACAATTTGTATATACATATTGTTTACCAAATGAATGTTATTTCTTTGATTAAGGATCATATCCATGAATGTGTGAAAGTTCATCTGGGAATTTAACTATGTTAAAACATTAATTGTGATATGACAATGTCATGAATGTATGACAGTTCATCCGGGTTTTAAACTAAGTTAAAACATTAATTGTGATATGACAATGTCATGAATGTATGAGAGTTCATCCGGGTATTAAACTGTGTTAAAACATTAATTGTGATATGACAATGACATGTCGTGAATGTTTGAGAGATTAAAATAAAAATAAGAAGATGTGGTATGATTGCCAATGATACAACTCTCCACAAGAGACCAAATTAACAACCGTAGGTCACCATACGGCCTGAAACAATGATCAAAACCCATACCGCATAGTCAGCTATAATAGGCCCCGAAATATCATAATGTATGTACAACTTCCTAGGTCACAAAGGTCAAGGTCAAAAACTTTGGTTTCAGTTGACAACCTCGTGTCCTATGGTACAGATCATGTTCACTCTATATCTTGAGAACCGTTATGAGTTCAAAGTTTATACTTGACACGTATATTAACCAAAACAAGAGGGTGTGTCATAATGTATGTACAACTTCCTAGGTCAAAGGTCAAGGTCAAAACTTTGGTTTCAGTTGACAACCCCATGTCCTATGGTACAGATCATGTCCGCTCTATATCTTGAGAACCGTTATGAGTTCAAAGTTTATACTTGACACGTATATTAACCAAAACAAGAGGGTGTGTCATAATGTATGTACAACTTCCTAGGTCAAAGGTCAAGGTCAAAAACTTTGGTTTCAGTTGACAACCCCATGTCCTATGGTACAGATCATGTCCGCTCTATATCTTGAGAACCGTTATGAGTTCAAAGTTTATACTTGACACGTATATTAACCAAAACAAGAGGGTGTGTCATAATGTATGTACAACTTCCTAGGTCAAATGTCCGTCCGTCCCTAACAAATTGTGTCCGCTCTTTATCTTGAGAACCGTTATGATTTCATACTTTACACTTGACATGTATGTTAACCAACACCAGAAGGTGTGTCATAATGTATGTACAACTTCTTATGTGAAAGGTCAAAAACTTTGGTTTCAGTTGACAACCCCATGTCCTATGGTACAGATCATATCCGCTCTATATCTTGAGAATCGTTATGATTTCAAAGTTTATACTTGACATGTGTATTAACCAACACTAAAGGGTGTGTTATACATGTTATAATGTGTGTACCACCTCCTAGGTCAAAGGTCCGTCTGTCTGTTGGTCCGTCCGTCCCTAACAAATTGTGTCCGCTCTATTTCTAGAGAACCATTATGATTTCATACTTTATACTTGACATGTATATTAACCAACACCAGAGGGTGTGTCATAATGTATGTACAACTTCCTAGGTCAAAGGTCAAAAACTTTGGTTTCAATTGACAACCCGATGTCCTATGTTAAAGATCATGTCCGCTCTATATCTTGAGAACCGTTATGATTTCAAAGTTTATACTTGACATGTATATTAACCAACACTATTATACTATGAAAGTAAGTTCAGGATATTTATCGGTTTAATTAAATTGCCAAATATAACACTTTAACTAAAAAGCATAGAATAAAATCACTCTCAGCACATAACGAGACTATGTAATAACTTTTAAAAGTGCTTCATATCAGCTTATCCATACGAAGTTTTACCACACGTTATTTACAGCAGGGCCCACAGAGATGGCTCCCATCTCAATGATGTCTAGTTGTGATATGACAATGTTATGGTAAGATTCTGTTTTCTACCATTAAGGTGGTACCAAACACCTCGACTAAAATTAATTTGGCTCATTTAATTTTCATAAAATTTTGACAAAATATTTACTTTGACCCTTTGACAAAAATAAAATTTCAAAAAACTTGAACCACACATTTTATCGGAAAAATTTCATTGGATATATAGCAGTTTGACAAACACTAATTTTGATCATTGAGATGCTTGATATTTCCTTAACAATAGATCGTGATTAAAACATTCAGCTGATTTATACAGAGTTATATCTCCCTGTAGTGTTATGTACCACCTTAATGTATTATTTTGATTTGTATATTTTTTATTTTATTTTGATTTGATTTTTTGATTTTTTTTACTACATGTACCTCTTGAACAGTTTTATATCTTATCATGTTAACAATAATACATTGAACTACTTGACTGTAAATTAAGTATGCAAATTTCTGTTTTTTATTGTATTGTAATTTGAATGTGAGGGCCGCTCAGGGAGGATTAGTTTGTTGTAACTAACTGTGTTTACCTTCTTTAAATAAAGAATTCATTATTATTATTATTATTATTATTATTATTATTATTATTATTATTATTATTATTATTATTATTGTATGAGAGTTCATCCGGGTATGAAACTATGATAAAACATTAATTGATTGATGGATTTTTATACGACCGCAAAAAAATTTTGCGGTCGTATATTGGTATGACGTACGCGTTGGCGTCGTCGTCGTCGTGCAAAGACACATTGGTTTTCGCACTCTAACTTTAGTTTAAGTGAATGGATCTCTATGAAATTTTACCATATGGTTCAATACCACAAAAGGAAGGTTGGGATTGATTTTGGGGGTTATGGTACCAACAGTTAAGGAATTATGGGCCAAAAAGGGACCAAAAATAAGCATTTTTGTAACTTCCAGACATAACTTGTGTGTTAGTGTATGGATCTCTCTGACACTGTATACGTACCACAAGGTTCCATATCACAAAGGGAATGCTGTGATTGATTTTGGGGGTAATTGCCTCCAAATTTTAGGAATTAGGGGCCAAAAAAGGGACAAAAAACAAGCATTTTTCTAGTTTCATGACAATAACTTGTGTGTAAGTGTATGGATCTTTCTGAAATTGTACTACAAGGTTCCATATCACAAAGGGAAAGCTGGAATTGAGTTTGGGGGTAATTTCCCAAAACGTTTAGGAATAAGGGGCCAAAAAGGGGCCAAAAATAAGCACTTTTCTAGTTTCCAGACAATAACTTGTGTTCAAGTGTATGGATCTCTCTGAAATTGTACTGAAAGGTACCATACCACAAAGGGAAGGCTGGGATTGATTTTGGGGGTAATTGCCTCAAAATTTTAGGAATTAGGGGCCAAAAAGGGCAAAAAACAAGCATTTTCTAGTTTCAGGACAATAACTTGTGTGTAAGTGTATGGATCTTTATGAAATTGTACTACAAGGTTCCATATCACAAAGGAAAGCTGGGTTTGAGTTTGGGGTAATTGCCTAAACGTTTAGGAATTTAGGGCCAAAAACAAGCATTTTCTAGTTTCCAGACGATAACTTGTGTTCAAGTGTACGGATCTCTCTGAAATTGTACTGCAAGGTACCATACCACAAAGGGAAGGCTGGGATTGAGTTTGGGGTGATGAATCATAAGGGGGTTCAAAAAATTTGAGGGGGGATTTTTTTTCCTTTTTTTTCTTTACAATTTTCTATTTAAATTGGTTATTTCTGATTTATATATAAAAGGAAATAATAATGATATGGTTTGAATAGGTAAATTAAAAATTTTTTAAGTTCTTAGACCACATTCATTCTGTGTCAGAAACCTATGCTGTGTCAAATATTTAATCACAATCCAAATTCAGTGCTGTATCAAGCTTGAATGTTGTGTCCATACTTGCCCCAACTGTTCAGGGTTCGACCTCTGCGGTCGTATCAAGCTGCGCCCAGCGGAGCATTTTATTGGTATTTATCGCCACTTTCATCTTTATAATTCCACAGCTGTTTTTTTTATGGAGAAAGCCGGTGTGCCCGGGATCAACCAACGACCTTCGGTAGGAAAAACAGACAAACCTAGTCAATTAAGATTTGAGTCGAATGCATTCTGGTTTTAAACTGTGTTAAACATTTTGAAAGTATTAAACCCTTTAAAATGGGTGTGTGATTTAGAATTTAGGTTTTATAGAAAACTTGTAAGCACGTGACAGCACGCACAGCGATTACACATGTGATGAAGATGTAAACTGACAGTCGATCGTCAGAACTTACAGCGAAAGGAAAACACATATAAAGGTCACCGTACAGCATCAACAATGAGCAAAACCCATACCGTATAGGCAGGTATAAAAGGCCCCCACATAAAAAAAATGTAAATCAATGCAAACGAAAAAAAACAAAGAACCGATCTTGGACAGACACATATAGAATGTGTCGTGGGTATAAACGTTTCTGAACGCTCAACCTTCCTGCTTACATTGGATAGTGGTGAAACAGCACATACTTGTGATAAACATGATAAATGTGGTTTACATATTAAATAAACAGTATAGTCGAAAAGGTGACATACGTTGCTACATATATGAAATCATTCTGTCAATAATTCTTACTTATGTAAAATATAAAGTAGCTTGATTAGTCACAGATTATCTATGGCTTTGGAAACTAGAGAGGACAATGACTGGTTTATTGGCTAAAATCTCATAAAAATGACTCAATGACAGCTTTCAAAAGACCTGTGGTTGTAAATGTTGTGCAAATGTTCAATAGGCCAATGACAGTCAGAACTTGGAGATATGTGAACACATATAAATGTTGTGTAAATATTCAATGGTTCAATTCAATTCAATTCAATTCAATTAAGTTTTATTTAAAGTCCATACTCAATAAACTACATAAACACAAGTATTTTATTTCAATAACAGTCAGAACTTATAGACATGTGAACACATATGAACGTGTTGTAAATGTTCATTGGTTCAATGACAGTAAACACTTAAGAGACACACGAACACATATAAATGTGGTCTAAGTGGTCAATGGGTAAATGGCAATCAGAGCTTACACAGACATGAGAACAGTCAGAACTTACATAGACATGAGAACAGTTGGAACTTACAGAGACATGAAAACAGTCAGAACTTAGAGACATGAGAATAGTCAGAGCTAACGCAGACACGAGAACAGTCAGAACTTACACAGACATGAGAACTGTCGGAACTTACAGAGACATGAAAACAGTCAGAACTTACAAAGACACGAGAACAGTCGGAACTTACAGAGGCATGAAAACAGTAGGAGCTTACAGACAGAGCAGTCGAAACGTACAGAAACATGAGAACAGTCAGAACTTACAGAGACATGAGAACAGTCAGATCTTACCTTATAGAGGTGATAACAGTCAGAAATTACAGAGACATGAGAACAATTAGAACTTACAAAGACGTGATAACAGTCGGAAATTACAGAGACACGAGATCAGTCAGAGCTTATAGATATAGGAAGATGTGGTGTGAGTGCCAATGAGACAACTCTCCATCCAAATAACAATTTATAAAAGTAAACCATTATTACATAGATATGAGATCAGTCAAAAACTTGCACAGATACGTGAACACGCACTGGTAGAAACCTTAAGGTAGTGATAAACCTAATTAATGTGGTGTATAAGTGTTCAATGTTTGACTGACCGCCAGAACTCACAGAGAGACATGTGGACACATGCTGGTGATAAACCTAATTAATGTGGTGAAAGGGTTCAAGGTTTTACTTACAGCCAGAACTCAGAAAGAGACATGTGAAAACATACTGGTGATAAACCTAATTAATGTGGTGTAAGTGTTCGATGTTTTACTGAAAGCCAGAACTTACAGAGAGACATGTGGACACATACTGGTGATAAACCTTATTATGGTGGTGTAAGTGTTCAATGTTTTACTGACAGCCAGAACTCAAATAGAGACATGTGGACACATACTGGTGATAAACCTAATTAATGTAGTGTTAGTGTTCAATGTTTTACTGACAGCCAGAACTCACAAAGAGATATGTGAACACATACTGGTGATAAACCTAATTAATGTGGTGTAAGTGTTCAATGTTTTACTGACAGCTAGAACTCACAGAGAGATATGTGAACACATACTGGTGATAAACCTAATTAATGTGGTGTAAGTGTTCAATGTTTTACTGACAGCTAGAACTCACAGAGAGACATGTGAACACATACTGGTGATAAATCTAATTAATGTGGGGTTAGTATTCAATGTATACACAAATTTTTAATGTGTCAATAACAGTCTGTCAGAACTTAAAGACGTGAACAAATATGAATGTGTTCATTGGTTCAATGACAGTTAACACTTAGAGACATACGAACACATATAAATGTGGTCTAAGTGGTCAATGGGTAAATGACAATCAGAACCTACACCGACATAAGAACAGTCAGAACTTACATAGATCTGAGAACAGTCGGAACTTACAAAGACATGAGAACAGTCAGAGCTTACAGAGAATTGAGAATAGTCAGAACTTACATATACATGAGAACAGTCAGAGCTTACAGAGACATTAGAACAGTCAGAACTTAAAGAGGTGATAACAGTCAGAAATTACAGAGACATGAGAACAATCAGAACTTACAAAGACGTGATAACAGTTGGAACTTAGTTATGAGACCAGTCAAAACTTACAAAGATGTGATTACACCAGCTAGAACTCACAGAGAGACGTGTGAACACTGGTGATAAACCTAATTAATGTGGTGTAAGTGTTCAATGTTTACTGACAGCCAGAACTCACAAAGAACCATGTGAACAAATACACTAATACTAAGAACATGATTTTATTCCTTCTTCGCAATTAAGAAACACCAAATCCTACAATTTCATTGGTCGTGCACTTTGCTATATTCTAAGTAAGGGATTATCCTATTGTTTAGGCCTATTTACAGCTCAAAACAAAGAGTTTCTATAAATGAGTTACAAATGCCCTGAACCATTTATCAGCTTGAACAATTTGTGATTAAAACTGACTAAAAGTTGAATTTTGAAACAAACAAAAAAATCAAAATAAGATGAAGTTTACTGTGCAGTAACATTGGTACCGTTAACGTTATTATGAGAATATTAATAACTTCAAATTACTAAAAAAAAAAAACACAATAGCAAAGCAATGCAATGCAATGCAAAAAAAAAGTTTTAAAATTAAATAAAACCTTAACTGGGTCCACGGTTGGTGAGAATAGTAATTTCAAATATTCTGATAAAATTCTAAAAAAAAGGAATTTAGTTTAACTTTTGAATATATTTTTAACTATTTTAAAGGCATTGTATTTAAACATTTCCCTGACATAATGAAGTAGTATTTGATGTGAAAGACTGGACTAAAATATTGGCTGTAAAAAAATGTATTTGTAACTCAAATTTTTGAATTTATTGATTTGAACTGGAAATAAAAATATAATTCCTCGCTAAAATATTACATCATTTACATTCATACTCACAATCAGGAAACATTTCTTACCATTTCATTGTACTAGCTGTTGTGTCATCTAATGTCTAAAACACAATCTATTATATTTTCCAAAATTATAAAAAGTCCTTACATCACTAAAACTAATCTATAAATGAAATCATGCCTAAAAGGAAGTCATGCATTAATTACAAACATTTCACTGACAATAATGAAACTAATTCTTAAATACAACCAATCAAGAGATCATTTAAGCCTTGAGCACTTTACAATATTCTTAGTTTGTAAGAGAATGATAATCCCTTTCTTCATGATAAGTACTCGCTAACGCTCGTACTTAATCACGAAGAAAGGGATTATCATTCTCTTACATATACTTGTTACACGGACACTTTTTATGAATAGAATCACTCGTGCATGATCAGTGAGTTCATGGGCACTTTGAATTTCAATTAGATTTGAACTTTTTGTTTCACCGACATATTTCCTGTCTGTCTGTTTTATTAAAATATTTACGTTAGCATCAATAGCTATATTTTTTTCAAACAATTTCAGTATGTTACTATTCATATCAGTACACAAAATGAAAGACCATTTAACTTCAAAAGGGGGGTTATGGTTTTTTTCCTAAAAAAAATATTCTGATCCCCAATTTTATGAGAAAAAATATATTGTGGTCAAGCAGATGACAAAATAATGTTCTGATTCCTGATTTTCCGAGGACCGTATATAAATGTGCTAATTTCGAAAAAAAAAAAATTGAGTGAAAGCGTTGAAAAACTAAATAATTTTCTTACTCAGAAAAAAAAAACCATAGTTACCCCCCTTTTGAAGCTAAATGATCGGTCCGTAAATGTATTTTTTTTTCAATAAATGGACATGATTAGTATTCTGGACAATGCTGAAAGTAAAGAAATGATGGTACCGACGTTTATATTTCAATAAAAAAAAGACAGGGAATATATATATAAAAAAAATCAAATTTAATCAAAAGATAATTAAAGTTCCCATCAACTCACCAATGCACGATTGATCCTATAGATAAAAAGTGTCCGTGTTATACATGTTCAAATAGGCAGAAAATCTTGAAAAAAACCATTCAACCTATGTCACCAATTTTGGACGGTAAGCTGCGATTGGATCATATTGTGACACGTGTTAAATCCTGATGAACACTATTAGAGACATATAAAAACCTATAGGCATGAATTTAAAAAAAAATACAAATTTTATGCCTATATATATATCTAATAAGAAGACAAAATCCATTTTTTCCCTATCATTTCATTCATTAATGAAATAGGAAATGCATTCTTTGTATACATTTATATTGTTATTGAATTCATATATATAGAGTTCATATATTTTGGAGCAAACGTACGATTTTTATTATTTTTTTAAGAGGGAACAGGGAAATGGAATGGTATCCTGCATTTTTCAACAAAAAAAGGATCATGCCTGTTTATTTTAAATTTGTTTCCACCTCTTTCCGTTTTCCCCAAATAAAAATCAAATGTTAGCTTGCTTACCTTTGAAATTTTTTTTATACATTACTAACAAGTTTGCGAAGTTGCATTTTAAAAAGTCTCAAATGTGTACAACATTCATCTTTGACATGGTTCTTTTTTATAGAATTATTAGATTCTTGAATTTCTTGAGAAAAATCTCTCGGCTAAAGGGATGTGAAAAACAAAGTTTGTTTAAACTGTAACTTAAATTACATTAACTGGTATATGGCCATTTAGGTTTCTAATCTGTTTAATTTTACAAAGGTAACAAAAAAACAGGCCGGAAACAAACTGCCGTATAGTTTTTCTGCACTTGTAGTCAGGTCAAGGTCCTCGGCTATCGCCTCGGACCTTCACCTGACTACTCGTGCAGAAAAACTATCCGGCAACGAACGGTTGTTACCGGCCTGTTTCTTTGTTTCCTTTATATTGTATCTAATACTTATTATGCTACATCGATCTTTTGATGTTGTCCCTTAACAACTGGTGTCTTGTGCGTTTAAGCTAACTGACAGTAGATTCTATTTTAAGGATATCTTTTTTTTTTCTTCTCAAAAATCGATATGAATTACCACGTGACGTCAACTCGTTGTTAACAATTAAGTAAAGTAAGTAAGTGAGTAAGTAAGTAAAACTTTATTTTGATTCGGCATATTGACAAACATACAAACATAAGCTCTAATGAGCTTTTCACCGAATATAAAAAAACATATGCAATAACAAATAACAAACAAAACAAGGCATGCAGTAAAACCAAAATAATGTTAAAAAAGTGAGAAAAACCAAAATGTTCCTGTAAACCAGAGACATATAATATTGTTGAAGTTGACAATCTCTGACGGTGTACATGTCTCTGTGTAAACATAGGCAGAGTATTTTCACTTTATTTCCAATACAAGTAATTAATATAACGTCACGGTACCCAAATTGCACCGAGTACCCAAATTGCACCTATTCAACATAAACAGCTGAGAAATTTTTAAAAGTTTTCTTTGAGACTAAACAATTTATATTTTAGTTATTTGACATTATACACGTCTTACAAAATAGGGGAATATATTCAAATATACTCTAAACGTTCACAGTTTATATCAACAGATGAAGCTTCCACTGGAAAAGAAAAATGTACGAAAACGCCGCCATGCGACGTTCACAAAAAGTCATCTTTTAAAAATGAACAAAAAAAATATGTTACAAGCATCCCTTTTAAAAAAAAAATGAATAGTGAGCATGTACTAATGTCAAATTGTTCTAAATATTTGAAAAATAAAACAAAACATCTGTTATTTGATTTTTAATGATGTGAATTTCAGCTTGGTTGCAATTTGGGTACTCCTCATTACGGAATCGTGGATAGTTTGGAGGTCGATTCAAACCCATTTTCTATGACTCAATAGGGATTAAAATCAAATTGGTGTACCTATATAATAAAGAAGGATACGGCTACAAAATAAACACAGAATGGAAATTTTGTCTTTATCATAAAAAACTTAGGTGAAAAAACTGTCAAAATAGGTGCAATTTGGGTACCGTCACGTTATATATAAAGTAGCCGATATTGTTAAAGTCCGACTTTGTTTTGGCCGAGTAAATAATAATAATAGATAAGCTTTATCGGTTAAGAGTCGGCATAGTATATAAACAAGGACATAACATAAGCTATAATGATCTTTTAACCGACATAATTGACGAGCAGCGCTAGGAGTGCACCTATATAAAACGGCGATTTACACCCAAATCAATCTAAATACACCGTTTGGTGGTGTGCCTGACAGAGGCGGAACTTCCAGATTAGGTAGCTATAGGGGAACTGTACAAAGAATGATAATGTTGGTCTCTTTCCTCGACTTATATTCTCCTGTAAAGACAAAGTAAGTTAAAGATTGAAATAAACAATTAATTTCCCCATAGGCGACAATGATAGCCTTTTTCGAGATACAGACTTTAGAAAGTTGATTTTTTAAACAAAACCTTGCTAGAATTAAAGAAAAGTTATTAGGACAGTATTTTTGGTCCAAAAAATATAGGTTCGCGTTGCTTTTCTTAGCGTAATTTGTACTTATCTCCCATGCCTATCAATTTTGCACTTAAAAATGCGTGTCTCATCCTAGCGTTTAAAAGACATCTCAGTTCCGTTAGGGCTAAGGAAAATAATTTATTTGGCCTTTGGTATAATGCAGAATGCACGAAGTCTCTAATAACAAAAAATAACGGGCGCACATATCAACCAATCAGGATTAGCTATACTCTTAATTCTGAATACCATGTTATGCTCATAAAATGGCTGCGCCCATAAAATCTAATGGTGTATTGTAACCTATACGGTATTTAATACTTTCTAGAATCATGCAATTCATAGTTCGTTAGATGCACAAATATATATGCCACACAAAATCATCTTCAAAACGTTCTTGCATTACTCTCTGAATTTTCACAATTTTTATCAGAGGTGACCCCAGTCAAAAATGTGAAAAAAATTTCTGATTTTTGAGTAAATGCGGTACTGCTAAAAGGGCCTGAAGATAATGTCCACTTTCTCCAATGATTCTTTATATGTCATCAAGTACTGATTATATTGATACCAAAACCGATCCAATATGTAACTACTACGGTGAATTTTGAACAACAGTTTTAAATGAAACCATTTTCGTATAAAAGTACATTTTGAAACAGACTATAGCATTTCAAAATATGAAAATGTGTAAATATTTGTGTTTAAACATCGAAATCTATTCTTCAACTACAAAATGTCATGCCTATTCTAATTTTATAGTCTGCCATTCAGTGAACATTTCAATGTTCGAAGGGATCATTTCTGTACATTTTCACTGAATTTGGTAATTTCGATAACAGCACTTGGATCGAGATTGTCATGTTTAAAAATCGATTTGTATATCCAAACTCTAGACGTGTACGTGCTTTTCTCAAACAAATCAGCAGAAGTTCAGAAAATGACATATTCTCTCCACAGTAAGTCAAAAGTCGAACCCACCCTTGTTTCTAAAGTAAAACGCAATACAAATATGAAACAGACTATAGCTTAAAACTAGTTAATCAATAATTCATTTGTCACCATAAAATACGGTTTCACATCAAATATCAAGTAGAATTACTGTTTTGACACTTTTGAGCACTATGATAAAGAAATGTCGACGCTGTATAGATTGAAATAAACAATTAATTTCCCCATAGGCGACAATGATAGCCTTTTCGAGATACAGACTTTAGAAAGTTGATTTTTAAACAAAACCTTGCTAGAATTAAAGAAAAGTTATTAGGACAGTATTTTTGGTCCAAAAATATAGGTTCGCGTTGCTTTTCTTAGCGTAATTTGTACTTATCTCCCATGCCTATCAATTTTGCACTTAAAATGCGTGTCTCATCCTAGCGTTTAAAAGACATCTCAGTTCCGTTAGGGCTAAGGAAAATAATTTATTTGGCCTTTGGTATAATGCAGAATGCACGAAGTCTCTAATAACAAAAATAACGGGCGCACATATCAACCAATCAGGATTAGCTATACTCTTAATTCTGAATACCATGTTATGCTCATAAAATGGCTGCGCCCATAAAATCTAATGGTGTATTGTAACCTATACGGTATTTAATACTTTCTAGAATCATGCAATTCATAGTTCGTTAGATGCACAAATATATATGCCACACAAAATCATCTTCAAAACGTTCTTGCATTACTCTCTGAATTTTCACAATTTTTATCAGAGGTGACCCCAGTCAAAAATGTGAAAAAAAATTTCTGATTTTTGAGTAAATGCGGTACTGCTAAAAGGGCCTGAAGATAATGTCCACTTTCTCCAATGATTCTTTATATGTCATCAAGTACTGATTATATTGATACCAAAACCGATCCAATATGTAACTACTACGGTGAATTTTGAACAACAGTTTTAAATGAAACCATTTTCGTATAAAAGTACATTTTGAAACAGACTATAGCATTTCAAAATATGAAAATGTGTAAATATTTGTGTTTAAACATCGAAATCTATTCTTCAACTACAAAATGTCATGCCTATTCTAATTTTTATAGTCTGCCATTCAGTGAACATTTCAATGTTCGAAGGGATCATTCTGTACATTTTCACTGAATTTGGTAATTTCGATAACAGCACTTGGATCGAGATTGTCATGTTTAAAAATCGATTTGTATATCCAAACTCTAGACGTGTACGTGCTTTTCTCAAACAAATCAGCAGAAGTTCAGAAAATGACATATTCTCTCCACAGTAAGTCAAAAGTCGAACCCACCCTTGTTTCTAAAGTAAAACGCAATACAAATATGAAACAGACTATAGCTTAAAACTAGTTAATCAATAATTCATTTGTCACCATAAAATACGGTTTCACATCAAATATCAAGTAGAATTACTGTTTTGACACTTTTGAGCACTATGATAAAGAAATGTCGACGCTGTATAGATTGAAATAAACAATTAATTTCCCCATAGGCGACAATGATAGCCTTTTTCGAGATACAGACTTTAGAAAGTTGATTTTTTAAACAAAACCTTGCTAGAATTAAAGAAAAGTTATTAGGACAGTATTTTTGGTCCAAAAAATATAGGTTCGCGTTGCTTTTCTTAGCGTAATTTGTACTTATCTCCCATGCCTATCAATTTTGCACTTAAAAATGCGTGTCTCATCCTAGCGTTTAAAAGACATCTCAGTTCCGTTAGGGCTAAGGAAAATAATTTATTTGGCCTTTGGTATAATGCAGAATGCACGAAGTCTCTAATAACAAAAAATAACGGGCGCACATATCAACCAATCAGGATTAGCTATACTCTTAATTCTGAATACCATGTTATGCTCATAAAATGGCTGCGCCCATAAAATCTAATGGTGTATTGTAACCTATACGGTATTTAATACTTTCTAGAATCATGCAATTCATAGTTCGTTAGATGCACAAATATATATGCCACACAAAAATCATCTTCAAAACGTTCTTGCATTACTCTCTGAATTTTCACAATTTTTTATCAGAGGTGACCCCAGTCAAAAAATGTGAAAAAAATTTCTGATTTTTTGAGTAAATGCGGTACTGCTAAAAAGGGCCTGAAGATAATGTCCACTTTCTCCAATGATTCTTTATATGTCATCAAGTACTGATTATATTGATACCAAAACCGATCCAATATGTAACTACTACGGTGAATTTTGAACAACAGTTTTAAATGAAACCATTTTCGTATAAAAGTACATTTTTGAAACAGACTATAGCATTTCAAAATATGAAAAATGTGTAAATATTTGTGTTTAAACATCGAAATCTATTCTTCAACTACAAAATGTCATGCCTATTCTAATTTTTATAGTCTGCCATTCAGTGAACATTTCAATGTTCGAAGGGATCATTTCTGTACATTTTCACTGAATTTGGTAATTTCGATAACAGCACTTGGATCGAGATTGTCATGTTTAAAAATCGATTTGTATATCCAAACTCTAGACGTGTACGTGCTTTTCTCAAACAAATCAGCAGAAGTTCAGAAAATGACATATTCTCTCCACAGTAAGTCAAAAGTCGAACCCACCCTTGTTTCTAAAGTAAAACGCAATACAAATATGAAACAGACTATAGCTTAAAAACTAGTTAATCAATAATTCATTTGTCACCATAAAATACGGTTTCACATCAAATATCAAGTAGAATTACTGTTTTTGACACTTTTTGAGCACTATGATAAAGAAATGTCGACGCTGTATAGATTGAAATAAACAATTAATTTCCCCATAGGCGACAATGATAGCCTTTTCGAGATACAGACTTTAGAAAGTTGATTTTTTAAACAAAACCTTGCTAGAATTAAAGAAAAGTTATTAGGACAGTATTTTTTGGTCCAAAAAATATAGGTTCGCGTTGCTTTTCTTAGCGTAATTTGTACTTATCTCCCATGCCTATCAATTTTGCACTTAAAATGCGTGTCTCATCCTAGCGTTTAAAAGACATCTCAGTTCCGTTAGGGCTAAGGAAAATAATTTATTTGGCCTTTGGTATAATGCAGAATGCACGAAGTCTCTAATAACAAAAAATAACGGGCGCACATATCAACCAATCAGGATTAGCTATACTCTTAATTCTGAATACCATGTTATGCTCATAAAATGGCTGCGCCCATAAAATCTAATGGTGTATTGTAACCTATACGGTATTTAATACTTTCTAGAATCATGCAATTCATAGTTCGTTAGATGCACAAATATATATGCCACACAAAAATCATCTTCAAAACGTTCTTGCATTACTCTCTGAATTTTCACAATTTTTATCAGAGGTGACCCCAGTCAAAAATGTGAAAAAAAATTTCTGATTTTTTGAGTAAATGCGGTACTGCTAAAAAGGGCCTGAAGATAATGTCCACTTTCTCCAATGATTCTTTATATGTCATCAAGTACTGATTATATTGATACCAAAACCGATCCAATATGTAACTACTACGGTGAATTTTGAACAACAGTTTTAAATGAAACCATTTTCGTATAAAAGTACATTTTGAAACAGACTATAGCATTTCAAAATATGAAAATGTGTAAATATTTGTGTTTAAACATCGAAATCTATTCTTCAACTACAAAATGTCATGCCTATTCTAATTTTTATAGTCTGCCATTCGAGTGAACATTTCAATGTTCGAAGGGATCATTCTGTACATTTTCACTGAATTTGGTAATTTCGATAACAGCACTTGGATCGAGATTGTCATGTTTAAAAATCGATTTGTATATCCAAACTCTAGACGTGTACGTGCTTTTCTCAAACAAATCAGCAGAAGTTCAGAAAATGACATATTCTCTCCACAGTAAGTCAAAAGTCGAACCCACCCTTGTTTCTAAAGTAAAACGCAATACAAATATGAAACAGACTATAGCTTAAAACTAGTTAATCAATAATTCATTTGTCACCATAAAATACGGTTTCACATCAAATATCAAGTAGAATTACTGTTTTGACACTTTTGAGCACTATGATAAAGAAATGTCGACGCTGTATAGATTGAAATAAACAATTAATTTCCCCATAGGCGACAATGATAGCCTTTTCGAGATACAGACTTTAGAAAGTTGATTTTTTAAACAAAACCTTGCTAGAATTAAAGAAAAGTTATTAGGACAGTATTTTTTGGTCCAAAAAATATAGGTTCGCGTTGCTTTTCTTAGCGTAATTTGTACTTATCTCCCATGCCTATCAATTTTGCACTTAAAATGCGTGTCTCATCCTAGCGTTTAAAAGACATCTCAGTTCCGTTAGGGCTAAGGAAAATAATTTATTTGGCCTTTGGTATAATGCAGAATGCACGAAGTCTCTAATAACAAAAAATAACGGGCGCACATATCAACCAATCAGGATTAGCTATACTCTTAATTCTGAATACCATGTTATGCTCATAAAATGGCTGCGCCCATAAAATCTAATGGTGTATTGTAACCTATACGGTATTTAATACTTTCTAGAATCATGCAATTCATAGTTCGTTAGATGCACAAATATATATGCCACACAAAAATCATCTTCAAAACGTTCTTGCATTACTCTCTGAATTTTCACAATTTTTATCAGAGGTGACCCCAGTCAAAAATGTGAAAAAAATTTCTGATTTTTGAGTAAATGCGGTACTGCTAAAAAGGGCCTGAAGATAATGTCCACTTTCTCCAATGATTCTTTATATGTCATCAAGTACTGATTATATTGATACCAAAACCGATCCAATATGTAACTACTACGGTGAATTTTGAACAACAGTTTTAAATGAAACCATTTTCGTATAAAAGTACATTTTTGAAACAGACTATAGCATTTCAAAATATGAAAAATGTGTAAATATTTGTGTTTAAACATCGAAATCTATTCTTCAACTACAAAATGTCATGCCTATTCTAATTTTTATAGTCTGCCATTCGAGTGAACATTTCAATGTTCGAAGGGGATCATTTCTGTACATTTTCACTGAATTTGGTAATTTCGATAACAGCACTTGGATCGAGATTGTCATGTTTAAAAATCGATTTGTATATCCAAACTCTAGACGTGTACGTGCTTTTCTCAAACAAATCAGCAGAAGTTCAGAAAATGACATATTCTCTCCACAGTAAGTCAAAAGTCGAACCCACCCTTGTTTCTAAAGTAAAACGCAATACAAATATGAAACAGACTATAGCTTAAAACTAGTTAATCAATAATTCATTTGTCACCATAAAATACGGTTTCACATCAAATATCAAGTAGAATTACTGTTTTTGACACTTTTTGAGCACTATGATAAAGAAATGTCGACGCTGTATAGATTGAAATAAACAATTAATTTCCCCATAGGCGACAATGATAGCCTTTTTCGAGATACAGACTTTAGAAAGTTGATTTTTTAAACAAAACCTTGCTAGAATTAAAGAAAAGTTATTAGGACAGTATTTTTTGGTCCAAAAAATATAGGTTCGCGTTGCTTTTCTTAGCGTAATTTGTACTTATCTCCCATGCCTATCAATTTTGCACTTAAAATGCGTGTCTCATCCTAGCGTTTAAAAGACATCTCAGTTCCGTTAGGGCTAAGGAAAATAATTTATTTGGCCTTTGGTATAATGCAGAATGCACGAAGTCTCTAATAACAAAAATAACGGGCGCACATATCAACCAATCAGGATTAGCTATACTCTTAATTCTGAATACCATGTTATGCTCATAAAATGGCTGCGCCCATAAAATCTAATGGTGTATTGTAACCTATACGGTATTTAATACTTTCTAGAATCATGCAATTCATAGTTCGTTAGATGCACAAATATATATGCCACACAAAATCATCTTCAAAACGTTCTTGCATTACTCTCTGAATTTTCACAATTTTTATCAGAGGTGACCCCAGTCAAAAATGTGAAAAAAATTTCTGATTTTTGAGTAAATGCGGTACTGCTAAAAGGGCCTGAAGATAATGTCCACTTTCTCCAATGATTCTTTATATGTCATCAAGTACTGATTATATTGATACCAAAACCGATCCAATATGTAACTACTACGGTGAATTTTGAACAACAGTTTTAAATGAAACCATTTTCGTATAAAAGTACATTTTTGAAACAGACTATAGCATTTCAAAATATGAAAAATGTGTAAATATTTGTGTTTAAACATCGAAATCTATTCTTCAACTACAAAATGTCATGCCTATTCTAATTTTTATAGTCTGCCATTCAGTGAACATTTCAATGTTCGAAGGGATCATTCTGTACATTTTCACTGAATTTGGTAATTTCGATAACAGCACTTGGATCGAGATTGTCATGTTTAAAAATCGATTTGTATATCCAAACTCTAGACGTGTACGTGCTTTTCTCAAACAAATCAGCAGAAGTTCAGAAAATGACATATTCTCTCCACAGTAAGTCAAAAGTCGAACCCACCCTTGTTTCTAAAGTAAAACGCAATACAAATATGAAACAGACTATAGCTTAAAACTAGTTAATCAATAATTCATTTGTCACCATAAAATACGGTTTCACATCAAATATCAAGTAGAATTACTGTTTTGACACTTTTGAGCACTATGATAAAGAAATGTCGACGCTGTATAGATTGAAATAAACAATTAATTTCCCCATAGGCGACAATGATAGCCTTTTCGAGATACAGACTTTAGAAAGTTGATTTTTAAACAAAACCTTGCTAGAATTAAAGAAAAGTTATTAGGACAGTATTTTTGGTCCAAAAATATAGGTTCGCGTTGCTTTTCTTAGCGTAATTTGTACTTATCTCCCATGCCTATCAATTTTGCACTTAAAATGCGTGTCTCATCCTAGCGTTTAAAAGACATCTCAGTTCCGTTAGGGCTAAGGAAAATAATTTATTTGGCCTTTGGTATAATGCAGAATGCACGAAGTCTCTAATAACAAAAAATAACGGGCGCACATATCAACCAATCAGGATTAGCTATACTCTTAATTCTGAATACCATGTTATGCTCATAAAATGGCTGCGCCCATAAAATCTAATGGTGTATTGTAACCTATACGGTATTTAATACTTTCTAGAATCATGCAATTCATAGTTCGTTAGATGCACAAATATATATGCCACACAAAAATCATCTTCAAAACGTTCTTGCATTACTCTCTGAATTTTCACAATTTTTATCAGAGGTGACCCCAGTCAAAAATGTGAAAAAAATTTCTGATTTTTGAGTAAATGCGGTACTGCTAAAAAGGGCCTGAAGATAATGTCCACTTTCTCCAATGATTCTTTATATGTCATCAAGTACTGATTATATTGATACCAAAACCGATCCAATATGTAACTACTACGGTGAATTTTGAACAACAGTTTTAAATGAAACCATTTTCGTATAAAAGTACATTTTGAAACAGACTATAGCATTTCAAAATATGAAAATGTGTAAATATTTGTGTTTAAACATCGAAATCTATTCTTCAACTACAAAATGTCATGCCTATTCTAATTTTTATAGTCTGCCATTCGAGTGAACATTTCAATGTTCGAAGGGATCATTTCTGTACATTTTCACTGAATTTGGTAATTTCGATAACAGCACTTGGATCGAGATTGTCATGTTTAAAAATCGATTTGTATATCCAAACTCTAGACGTGTACGTGCTTTTCTCAAACAAATCAGCAGAAGTTCAGAAAATGACATATTCTCTCCACAGTAAGTCAAAAGTCGAACCCACCCTTGTTTCTAAAGTAAAACGCAATACAAATATGAAACAGACTATAGCTTAAAAACTAGTTAATCAATAATTCATTTGTCACCATAAAATACGGTTTCACATCAAATATCAAGTAGAATTACTGTTTTTGACACTTTTTGAGCACTATGATAAAGAAATGTCGACGCTGTATAGATTGAAATAAACAATTAATTTCCCCATAGGCGACAATGATAGCCTTTTTCGAGATACAGACTTTAGAAAGTTGATTTTTTAAACAAAACCTTGCTAGAATTAAAGAAAAGTTATTAGGACAGTATTTTTGGTCCAAAAAATATAGGTTCGCGTTGCTTTTCTTAGCGTAATTTGTACTTATCTCCCATGCCTATCAATTTTGCACTTAAAAATGCGTGTCTCATCCTAGCGTTTAAAAGACATCTCAGTTCCGTTAGGGCTAAGGAAAATAATTTATTTGGCCTTTGGTATAATGCAGAATGCACGAAGTCTCTAATAACAAAAAATAACGGGCGCACATATCAACCAATCAGGATTAGCTATACTCTTAATTCTGAATACCATGTTATGCTCATAAAATGGCTGCGCCCATAAAATCTAATGGTGTATTGTAACCTATACGGTATTTAATACTTTCTAGAATCATGCAATTCATAGTTCGTTAGATGCACAAATATATATGCCACACAAAATCATCTTCAAAACGTTCTTGCATTACTCTCTGAATTTTCACAATTTTTATCAGAGGTGACCCCAGTCAAAAATGTGAAAAAAATTTCTGATTTTTGAGTAAATGCGGTACTGCTAAAAGGGCCTGAAGATAATGTCCACTTTCTCCAATGATTCTTTATATGTCATCAAGTACTGATTATATTGATACCAAAACCGATCCAATATGTAACTACTACGGTGAATTTTGAACAACAGTTTTAAATGAAACCATTTTCGTATAAAAGTACATTTTTGAAACAGACTATAGCATTTCAAAATATGAAAAATGTGTAAATATTTGTGTTTAAACATCGAAATCTATTCTTCAACTACAAAATGTCATGCCTATTCTAATTTTTATAGTCTGCCATTCAGTGAACATTTCAATGTTCGAAGGGATCATTTCTGTACATTTTCACTGAATTTGGTAATTTCGATAACAGCACTTGGATCGAGATTGTCATGTTTAAAAATCGATTTGTATATCCAAACTCTAGACGTGTACGTGCTTTTCTCAAACAAATCAGCAGAAGTTCAGAAAATGACATATTCTCTCCACAGTAAGTCAAAAGTCGAACCCACCCTTGTTTCTAAAGTAAAACGCAATACAAATATGAAACAGACTATAGCTTAAAACTAGTTAATCAATAATTCATTTGTCACCATAAAATACGGTTTCACATCAAATATCAAGTAGAATTACTGTTTTGACACTTTTGAGCACTATGATAAAGAAATGTCGACGCTGTATAGATTGAAATAAACAATTAATTTCCCATAGGCGACAATGATAGCCTTTTCGAGATACAGACTTTAGAAAGTTGATTTTTAAACAAAACCTTGCTAGAATTAAAGAAAAGTTATTAGGACAGTATTTTTGGTCCAAAAATATAGGTTCGCGTTGCTTTTCTTAGCGTAATTTGTACTTATCTCCCATGCCTATCAATTTTGCACTTAAAATGCGTGTCTCATCCTAGCGTTTAAAAGACATCTCAGTTCCGTTAGGGCTAAGGAAAATAATTTATTTGGCCTTTGGTATAATGCAGAATGCACGAAGTCTCTAATAACAAAAATAACGGGCGCACATATCAACCAATCAGGATTAGCTATACTCTTAATTCTGAATACCATGTTATGCTCATAAAATGGCTGCGCCCATAAAATCTAATGGTGTATTGTAACCTATACGGTATTTAATACTTTCTAGAATCATGCAATTCATAGTTCGTTAGATGCACAAATATATATGCCACACAAAATCATCTTCAAAACGTTCTTGCATTACTCTCTGAATTTTCACAATTTTTTATCAGAGGTGACCCCAGTCAAAAATGTGAAAAAAATTTCTGATTTTTGAGTAAATGCGGTACTGCTAAAAGGGCCTGAAGATAATGTCCACTTTCTCCAATGATTCTTTATATGTCATCAAGTACTGATTATATTGATACCAAAACCGATCCAATATGTAACTACTACGGTGAATTTTGAACAACAGTTTTAAATGAAACCATTTTCGTATAAAAGTACATTTTGAAACAGACTATAGCATTTCAAAATATGAAAATGTGTAAATATTTGTGTTTAAACATCGAAATCTATTCTTCAACTACAAAATGTCATGCCTATTCTAATTTTTATAGTCTGCCATTCAGTGAACATTTCAATGTTCGAAGGGATCATTTCTGTACATTTTCACTGAATTTGGTAATTTCGATAACAGCACTTGGATCGAGATTGTCATGTTTAAAAATCGATTTGTATATCCAAACTCTAGACGTGTACGTGCTTTTCTCAAACAAATCAGCAGAAGTTCAGAAAATGACATATTCTCTCCACAGTAAGTCAAAAGTCGAACCCACCCTTGTTTCTAAAGTAAAACGCAATACAAATATGAAACAGACTATAGCTTAAAAACTAGTTAATCAATAATTCATTTGTCACCATAAAATACGGTTTCACATCAAATATCAAGTAGAATTACTGTTTTTGACACTTTTTGAGCACTATGATAAAGAAATGTCGACGCTGTATAGATTGAAATAAACAATTAATTTCCCCATAGGCGACAATGATAGCCTTTTCGAGATACAGACTTTAGAAAGTTGATTTTTTAAACAAAACCTTGCTAGAATTAAAGAAAAGTTATTAGGACAGTATTTTTGGTCCAAAAAATATAGGTTCGCGTTGCTTTTCTTAGCGTAATTTGTACTTATCTCCCATGCCTATCAATTTTGCACTTAAAAATGCGTGTCTCATCCTAGCGTTTAAAAGACATCTCAGTTCCGTTAGGGCTAAGGAAAATAATTTATTTGGCCTTTGGTATAATGCAGAATGCACGAAGTCTCTAATAACAAAAAATAACGGGCGCACATATCAACCAATCAGGATTAGCTATACTCTTAATTCTGAATACCATGTTATGCTCATAAAATGGCTGCGCCCATAAAATCTAATGGTGTATTGTAACCTATACGGTATTTAATACTTTCTAGAATCATGCAATTCATAGTTCGTTAGATGCACAAATATATATGCCACACAAAATCATCTTCAAAACGTTCTTGCATTACTCTCTGAATTTTCACAATTTTTATCAGAGGTGACCCCAGTCAAAAATGTGAAAAAAATTTCTGATTTTTGAGTAAATGCGGTACTGCTAAAAGGGCCTGAAGATAATGTCCACTTTCTCCAATGATTCTTTATATGTCATCAAGTACTGATTATATTGATACCAAAACCGATCCAATATGTAACTACTACGGTGAATTTTGAACAACAGTTTTAAATGAAACCATTTTCGTATAAAAGTACATTTTTGAAACAGACTATAGCATTTCAAAATATGAAAAATGTGTAAATATTTGTGTTTAAACATCGAAATCTATTCTTCAACTACAAAATGTCATGCCTATTCTAATTTTTATAGTCTGCCATTCGAGTGAACATTTCAATGTTCGAAGGGGATCATTTCTGTACATTTTCACTGAATTTGGTAATTTCGATAACAGCACTTGGATCGAGATTGTCATGTTTAAAAATCGATTTGTATATCCAAACTCTAGACGTGTACGTGCTTTTCTCAAACAAATCAGCAGAAGTTCAGAAAATGACATATTCTCTCCACAGTAAGTCAAAAGTCGAACCCACCCTTGTTTCTAAAGTAAAACGCAATACAAATATGAAACAGACTATAGCTTAAAAACTAGTTAATCAATAATTCATTTGTCACCATAAAATACGGTTTCACATCAAATATCAAGTAGAATTACTGTTTTTGACACTTTTTGAGCACTATGATAAAGAAATGTCGACGCTGTATAGATTGAAATAAACAATTAATTTCCCCATAGGCGACAATGATAGCCTTTTCGAGATACAGACTTTAGAAAGTTGATTTTTAAACAAAACCTTGCTAGAATTAAAGAAAAGTTATTAGGACAGTATTTTTGGTCCAAAAATATAGGTTCGCGTTGCTTTTCTTAGCGTAATTTGTACTTATCTCCCATGCCTATCAATTTTGCACTTAAAATGCGTGTCTCATCCTAGCGTTTAAAAGACATCTCAGTTCCGTTAGGGCTAAGGAAAATAATTTATTTGGCCTTTGGTATAATGCAGAATGCACGAAGTCTCTAATAACAAAAATAACGGGCGCACATATCAACCAATCAGGATTAGCTATACTCTTAATTCTGAATACCATGTTATGCTCATAAAATGGCTGCGCCCATAAAATCTAATGGTGTATTGTAACCTATACGGTATTTAATACTTTCTAGAATCATGCAATTCATAGTTCGTTAGATGCACAAATATATATGCCACACAAAATCATCTTCAAAACGTTCTTGCATTACTCTCTGAATTTTCACAATTTTTATCAGAGGTGACCCCAGTCAAAAATGTGAAAAAAATTTCTGATTTTTGAGTAAATGCGGTACTGCTAAAAGGGCCTGAAGATAATGTCCACTTTCTCCAATGATTCTTTATATGTCATCAAGTACTGATTATATTGATACCAAAACCGATCCAATATGTAACTACTACGGTGAATTTTGAACAACAGTTTTAAATGAAACCATTTTCGTATAAAAGTACATTTTGAAACAGACTATAGCATTTCAAAATATGAAAATGTGTAAATATTTGTGTTTAAACATCGAAATCTATTCTTCAACTACAAAATGTCATGCCTATTCTAATTTTTATAGTCTGCCATTCAGTGAACATTTCAATGTTCGAAGGGATCATTTCTGTACATTTTCACTGAATTTGGTAATTTCGATAACAGCACTTGGATCGAGATTGTCATGTTTAAAAATCGATTTGTATATCCAAACTCTAGACGTGTACGTGCTTTTCTCAAACAAATCAGCAGAAGTTCAGAAAATGACATATTCTCTCCACAGTAAGTCAAAAGTCGAACCCACCCTTGTTTCTAAAGTAAAACGCAATACAAATATGAAACAGACTATAGCTTAAAAACTAGTTAATCAATAATTCATTTGTCACCATAAAATACGGTTTCACATCAAATATCAAGTAGAATTACTGTTTTTGACACTTTTTGAGCACTATGATAAAGAAATGTCGACGCTGTATAGATTGAAATAAACAATTAATTTCCCCATAGGCGACAATGATAGCCTTTTCGAGATACAGACTTTAGAAAGTTGATTTTTAAACAAAACCTTGCTAGAATTAAAGAAAAGTTATTAGGACAGTATTTTTGGTCCAAAAATATAGGTTCGCGTTGCTTTTCTTAGCGTAATTTGTACTTATCTCCCATGCCTATCAATTTTGCACTTAAAAATGCGTGTCTCATCCTAGCGTTTAAAAGACATCTCAGTTCCGTTAGGGCTAAGGAAAATAATTTATTTGGCCTTTGGTATAATGCAGAATGCACGAAGTCTCTAATAACAAAAAATAACGGGCGCACATATCAACCAATCAGGATTAGCTATACTCTTAATTCTGAATACCATGTTATGCTCATAAAATGGCTGCGCCCATAAAATCTAATGGTGTATTGTAACCTATACGGTATTTAATACTTTCTAGAATCATGCAATTCATAGTTCGTTAGATGCACAAATATATATGCCACACAAAAATCATCTTCAAAACGTTCTTGCATTACTCTCTGAATTTTCACAATTTTTTATCAGAGGTGACCCCAGTCAAAAAATGTGAAAAAAAAATTTCTGATTTTTTGAGTAAATGCGGTACTGCTAAAAAGGGCCTGAAGATAATGTCCACTTTCTCCAATGATTCTTTATATGTCATCAAGTACTGATTATATTGATACCAAAACCGATCCAATATGTAACTACTACGGTGAATTTTGAACAACAGTTTTAAATGAAACCATTTTCGTATAAAAGTACATTTTTGAAACAGACTATAGCATTTCAAAATATGAAAAATGTGTAAATATTTGTGTTTAAACATCGAAATCTATTCTTCAACTACAAAATGTCATGCCTATTCTAATTTTTATAGTCTGCCATTCGAGTGAACATTTCAATGTTCGAAGGGGATCATTTCTGTACATTTTCACTGAATTTGGTAATTTCGATAACAGCACTTGGATCGAGATTGTCATGTTTAAAAATCGATTTGTATATCCAAACTCTAGACGTGTACGTGCTTTTCTCAAACAAATCAGCAGAAGTTCAGAAAATGACATATTCTCTCCACAGTAAGTCAAAAGTCGAACCCACCCTTGTTTCTAAAGTAAAACGCAATACAAATATGAAACAGACTATAGCTTAAAACTAGTTAATCAATAATTCATTTGTCACCATAAAATACGGTTTCACATCAAATATCAAGTAGAATTACTGTTTTGACACTTTTGAGCACTATGATAAAGAAATGTCGACGCTGTATAGATTGAAATAAACAATTAATTTCCCCATAGGCGACAATGATAGCCTTTTCGAGATACAGACTTTAGAAAGTTGATTTTTAAACAAAACCTTGCTAGAATTAAAGAAAAGTTATTAGGACAGTATTTTTGGTCCAAAAATATAGGTTCGCGTTGCTTTTCTTAGCGTAATTTGTACTTATCTCCCATGCCTATCAATTTTGCACTTAAAATGCGTGTCTCATCCTAGCGTTTAAAAGACATCTCAGTTCCGTTAGGGCTAAGGAAAATAATTTATTTGGCCTTTGGTATAATGCAGAATGCACGAAGTCTCTAATAACAAAAATAACGGGCGCACATATCAACCAATCAGGATTAGCTATACTCTTAATTCTGAATACCATGTTATGCTCATAAAATGGCTGCGCCCATAAAATCTAATGGTGTATTGTAACCTATACGGTATTTAATACTTTCTAGAATCATGCAATTCATAGTTCGTTAGATGCACAAATATATATGCCACACAAAATCATCTTCAAAACGTTCTTGCATTACTCTCTGAATTTTCACAATTTTTATCAGAGGTGACCCCAGTCAAAAATGTGAAAAAAATTTCTGATTTTTGAGTAAATGCGGTACTGCTAAAAGGGCCTGAAGATAATGTCCACTTTCTCCAATGATTCTTTATATGTCATCAAGTACTGATTATATTGATACCAAAACCGATCCAATATGTAACTACTACGGTGAATTTTGAACAACAGTTTTAAATGAAACCATTTTCGTATAAAAGTACATTTTTGAAACAGACTATAGCATTTCAAAATATGAAAAATGTGTAAATATTTGTGTTTAAACATCGAAATCTATTCTTCAACTACAAAATGTCATGCCTATTCTAATTTTTATAGTCTGCCATTCAGTGAACATTTCAATGTTCGAAGGGATCATTTCTGTACATTTTCACTGAATTTGGTAATTTCGATAACAGCACTTGGATCGAGATTGTCATGTTTAAAAATCGATTTGTATATCCAAACTCTAGACGTGTACGTGCTTTTCTCAAACAAATCAGCAGAAGTTCAGAAAATGACATATTCTCTCCACAGTAAGTCAAAAGTCGAACCCACCCTTGTTTCTAAAGTAAAACGCAATACAAATATGAAACAGACTATAGCTTAAAAACTAGTTAATCAATAATTCATTTGTCACCATAAAATACGGTTTCACATCAAATATCAAGTAGAATTACTGTTTTTGACACTTTTTGAGCACTATGATAAAGAAATGTCGACGCTGTATAGATTGAAATAAACAATTAATTTCCCCATAGGCGACAATGATAGCCTTTTCGAGATACAGACTTTAGAAAGTTGATTTTTAAACAAAACCTTGCTAGAATTAAAGAAAAGTTATTAGGACAGTATTTTTGGTCCAAAAATATAGGTTCGCGTTGCTTTTCTTAGCGTAATTTGTACTTATCTCCCATGCCTATCAATTTTGCACTTAAAATGCGTGTCTCATCCTAGCGTTTAAAAGACATCTCAGTTCCGTTAGGGCTAAGGAAAATAATTTATTTGGCCTTTGGTATAATGCAGAATGCACGAAGTCTCTAATAACAAAAATAACGGGCGCACATATCAACCAATCAGGATTAGCTATACTCTTAATTCTGAATACCATGTTATGCTCATAAAATGGCTGCGCCCATAAAATCTAATGGTGTATTGTAACCTAAAGAGTAGACCATGATTTATCTTATTTTATACAAACTGGAGTGAAAAATATATGGGTAGACTTAATACTGTTTATAACATGAAAACTAAGAAGCTAGTATCTACTTGTCTAGACGGGTGCAGGCCGTTTCGTAACCTGGTCGTTTCGTAACTAGTCGAATCGTAACTTACATTTTTTTACTTACTAGGTCGTTTCGTATCTGAGACGTTTTGTAACCTTATATCAATATATAATAACAATATGAGTCGTAGGTTATAAAAAAAATATATCTATATTTCTTTATTAAATAATTGATTGCACATAATTTTACACTTTACAATATAAAAAAGAGGATGTGGTATGATTGCCAATGAGACAACTCTCCACAAGAGACCAAATGACACAGAAATTAACAACTATAGGTCACCATTCGGCCTTGAGCAAAGCCCATACAGCACAGTCAGTTATAAAAGGCCTCGAAATGACAATGTAAAACAATTCAAACAAGAAAACTAACGGCCTAATTTATGAACAAAAATGAACGAATAACAAATATGTAACACATAAACAAACGACAACCACTGAATTACAGGCTCCTGACTTGGGACAGGCACATACATACAGAATGTGGCGGGGTTAAACATATTAGCAGGATCCCAACCCTCCCCCTAACCTGGGACAGTGGTGTAACAGTACAACATAAGAACAAAGTGTAAAAATCAGTTGAAAGAGGCTTAACTCATCAGATGGATAAAATACAAATGGACGTGGCCGGGAAGTTGTACATCCAAACAACAAAAAGACACTAAGTACAGATCTGAGAGCACTCGCAGTTGCTTTACAAGTACAGTTTTGCACACATGCGAATAGAACAGAAGAATTTTAAACAGTTCTTCGCTATGTTCAAAAACGTTGGATAAACAGTAGCCTGTGGCCAATTGCAAGCTGGTGTGTGTTTATGCAATCCATCCGCACCAATAATGACGTAGAGGGATGGCACAACGACCCTAACACCCAAAGTGTTCTTAAAAAAAAAAAAGCCCGGGTGAAAAAGGAGGAGGGTTATGCTATTGCATGTAAAAGTGAAAAAAAAGGAGAAAATAATTATATTTTTACTTTTTATTACCTGTCATTAGTTGTCATAAAACCATTAAAGCTGTCACCGAGCGTACAAATTAGCCCATTAGCCAATAATTAAAAAGAGTTGAGAAAGTTTTAAATTAAAAATATTACAATATTGTTATTATTAGATGAACAATTTGATCATTTTTAAATAATAACTTTAACTGTTTCATTTAAACTAATTAATTTAAACTATCACTTTATAACAATATATAATTACACCAGGTACGAAATGTCTCAGTTACAAAACAATGTAGTTCATATCGACCAGGTACGAAACGACCAGGATACGAAACACATGCATTCGTCTAGACTGATATTTGCCATTTTAAGATTGTATTACGGTAAATAACATGTTGTGTTTTGATTGTCAAATTATGTCAATGTATGAGACAACTAACTATCCACCAAAGTTCAAGTGAAGTATATGTATCATGTAAGCAATTATAGGCAAACGCATGGACTTCAACAATGAGAAAACCTCATACCGCATAGCAAGCTATAATAGGACCTGAAATCACAATTTATGTTTAACAGTTAAATTGGGAAAACTAACGGCCTGATTTAAGTGCAAAACAATTATCGAAAAACATATGATATACAGCAACAAATGACAACTAACGAATCACAGGTTCCTGACTTTGGACAGGCACATGCAGAAACTTGCGGCCGCATGGTTTAACATGTTTGCAGGCGCCAAACCCTTCCCCTAACCTCCCCCAATCTGGGACAGTGCTGTACCAGCACTTGTGACATAAAGGACAAACTATAAAAATCAGGTAAAAAGGGCTTAACTCATCAGATCAATACACAACACAAAACTAACAAAAACGCAAAAGACACAAAAGCACATATCAGTTACTGAAAGTTAGTCTAAAACCAATACTGTGAATTCCGAAATTATTGTTTGCATTTAATTATTGTCATTTTTGAAGAATTAACAAAAAATGAGAGTTTGAATATTCCGATTTTAGGAAAAGCCACATACATATATGTATGTATTTGATGTCAGAATGCGAGTTCTTATTATTGCAATACTCAAGTAGTCGCATTATTCACATTAATCATGTTAATAAAAATTTCGCAATAATTTCTGAATTTACAGTAACTACTAATAAAGAATGTCACATATCTATAGACTGAAAAAAAACAGCACACATCCATCATTCAATGGATTTAGCGTAAAGATGTCATTAACAGTCGGAGAAAACATAACCTTGTGCAATGCCAAAAAAAGGTAAGTACTGATACATGTCATGCATGTAGATTACTGTTATTTTGTACACTGAAAAAAATGCATATTAAAATCCAGAATAGTTTTAATCAAGGATACAAATCCTTGTTTTAATTAATTCTTTAAGAAAATATTTATTTGCATTTTATTTACCTCTAGGTCCTGGATAAGTACTGGATTTTCTGTACTGAGAGTTAAATTTGTGATGTAAGTAAACCATGGTAATTAAACACAGCCATATTTGTTAAGACATGCATGACATGTCAGTGGCTAAACTGATGAACGAGAACAATAGAAAATTACCTCTTCTTATGATAAAGTCAAGAAAATCAATAGTGAAACAATGCAGGTGACAATACTGATTAAACATGTTAAAGGTTTATATTTCTAAAAAAAATCAATCGTACATTTAACATGTTTAAAGAAAATATTTGTGAAAATGTGTTATAAGAAATATATATGAAAAGACACGATGTTTTATGTTCATTAATTACATACATAATACACCTTATCGCTATTTGTCCGCCATTACTGGACATCACAAAAGTTCCTGTAAAATTTTGACGTCATAATAGAAAATATCTGACGCCACAATGGAAAAGTGATTGTTGTATGACGTCAAAAGTTCAAGCGGGACAGATTCTCGGGTCAAGCGGGAATAGCGATAAGGTTTATTGCATTAGAAGCTTGTGAAGCTGAAATTTAAAAGATGCTGTTCTTTGCTGCATTATTGATAAAATAAAATGGCCACTTTCGAGTTGTGTCCTTCACCGGAAAAGTTCGTCAATTTTGTGTGCCTTGACATGCTTTATGACGTCATTTACCAGATAGAGGGGATCACCTGTATCCCTGCTCTATTAAAGTTCACCAAGCGTTTTTGTGATCGTCATTATGCATGATAAACTAGAAATAATATTTGTACCGTAGGTGCTAAATCACATTTCCCTATAAATGACAGCTGTGCTGATTATCATTTATAAGAATTTAATTTGCAGACTAAATCATGCAATATAGCATCATATTTTTCAACCGATCGCTCAACATGGGAACGGAAGTGACGGCGCCCTAAACGCACGAATGATGTTCACTAAAACCAAAGTTTTGATGGAAATGCAACGAACGAAAGTTGTCTATTGGAAAACATCATGAAAAATACAAAATCTAAATATCTTTCAGGTCAAGTATTTCTTGAGTGTTCCACATAGTCCTTACTTTAATAGCATGTCACAATTTCCCAAAATATACCTATTTTTCACATTTTAAGTTTTCGAGTACACCTGTCTGCTCTTGTCATGTGAACTTTCAATATAGAAATATTGTCTTTTCGTGAATATCACTATTTAAAATCATGTTTGTGCAGGTTTAAAAAATAAAGATTACTATTTTTTTGAAATATTGGTTAAGGGAGCTACCATTTGATTTTTATGGAGGGGGGCTAGGATGAAATTTGAAAAAAATAGGCAGGACAGGAGTTTTGAGATTACAACTTAAAAAAAAATGCAGGACAAAATTTTTCATCAAAGCCCCCATAAAAATCAAATGGCAGCTCCCTAAAAGATTTTTGCTTTTTTTATATACAATTTTAAGAAAAGGTCGTCTTGATTTCTGTACAGTACGTTGTTTTGCGGTCTTCTCAATCTATTCACATTCAATGTTTACACCAGGATAAGGTCCTTTTAAATTTGCTTAGTAACTTACTTTCAAAACTATTAATCTATGCTGCATATCAATCAATTCCATTGGAATTTTTCACTTGAACTTCTCTGATCTAGCTGCATACATTTACGGGTAATTGGCATCTTCCAGAGAGATATACAGCCAGTAGAAAAAATATATTGAAGTTGATACTCTAGGAATTGATTTGCATAGCAACATTTTAAACCAATTTTTATACAACCTCGAAATTTTTTTTGTGTTGGTATAATGCTATGATGTCGTCGTCGTTGGAAGACACATTTGGTTTCCGGTCAATAACTTTAGTTTAAGTGAATGGATCTCTATGAAATTTTACCAGAAGGTTCAATACCACAAAAGGCATGAAAGGAAGGTTGGGATTTATTTTTGGGGTTATGGTACCAACAGTTTAGGAATTAGGGGCCAAAAAAGGGCCAAAAACAAACATTTTTGTAGTTTCCGGACAATAACTTGTGTGTAAGTGTATGCATATATGGATCTCTCTGAAAATGTACCAAAAGGTTCCATATCACAAAGGGAAGGTTGTAATGAGTTTGGGGGTAATTGCCTCAAACGTTCAGGAATTAGGGCAAAAAGGCAAAAACAAGCATTTTCTAGATCCATACAATAACTTGTGTTTAAGTGTATGGATCTCTCTGTAATTGTACTACAAGGTTCCATACCACAAAGGGAATGCTGGGATTGAATTTGGGGGTAGTTACTACCAGGGGGTGTTAAAAAAAATTGGAGGGATTTTTTATTTTAGGTTGATTCAATGAACAAAATGAATTAATACAATAGAACAGAATTTGATTTATATCTCTTGATATCATTTTCAAAAATATGAGTCGAGAACTGAATCTAGTCATGTCTAGTCACAGGACTTAGGTTCTAGTTTTCATCAAAGCCAAAGTCTCATCAGACTCTGCACATCAGGCACAGTCTGGTAAGCCTGTTTTGGTTTGTATCCTGGTCTTTTATGTTGATAAAATATTTCTTATTATGATTAATGTCTTACTACAATCAGCTTTGTTTTTATACGACCGCAATTTTTTTTCGTATATTGATATGTCGTCGTCCGAAGACATTTGGTTTTTGCACAATAACTTTAGTATAAGTATATAGAAATCTATGAAATTTAAACACAAAAGGAAGGTTGGAATTGATTTTGGGGGTTATGGTACCAACAGTTTTAGAATTAGGGGCCAAAAAGGGGTCCAAATAACAAAAGAGAGTAACGTTTTTTGATAAGACACAACAACAATTCGCTGTAGGCATGTTTACAAAATGTACAAACGAACTTTAACCAAAGACCAAAAAATTGACAAGGACAGTTAAGCGCCTTTTATGGAGACAAATACTATATTAAAAAAGGGCCTTTGGGTTTTTCAATCGAAATTATAGCAAGTTTACTTTAAAGATTATAATTTGAGAAAATTTCTCAACTGTACTAGCCAACTTTCACATAATTAAGGTTGTTTACTTTGAAAATTTAGATCATGGATGATGGTTAATTACGTTTTTTTGGTAATCAGATATACCGCACATTGCTCTCCTTAACATGAAAGAAAACGCCCGAGACGTCCCAAAAATATATAGGTGGTGCTCTTGTCATTAGAGGGAACACAACACAGTTTTGTACACAAATATGGCGACACGAAACACGATCGGAAATCCATTTTACGATATCTAAACGTTTAGATACGAAACGAAAAATATCGTGCGCCACACTGGCGCTTACATTTGCCACTCTATGTGCCATTTCAGTTCCATATGCGCAAATGGCGCATGGCGCTCGACCTTCCCGATCACTGATACTGTTCTTTGCTGCATTATTGATAAAATAAAATGGCCACTTTCGAGTTGTGTCCTTCACCGGAAAAGTTCGTCAATTTTGTGCGCCTTGACATGCTTTATGACGTCATTTACCAGATAGAGGGGATCACCTGTATCCCTGCTCTATTAAAGTTCACCAAGCGTCTTTGTGATCGTCATTATGCATGATAAACTAGAAATAATATTTGTACCGTAGGTACTAAATCACATTTCCCTATAAATGACAGCTGTGCTGATTATCATTTATAAGAATTTAATTTGCAGACTAAATCATGCAATATAGCATCATATTTTTTCAACCGATCGCTCAACATGGGAACGGAAGTGACGACGCCCCTAAACGCACGAATGATGTTCACTAAAACCAAAGTTTTTGACGGAAATGCAACGAACTTGAAAGTTGTCTATTGGAAAACATCATGAAAATACAAAATCTAAATATCTTTCAGGTCAAATATTTCTTGAGTGTTCCACATAGTCCTTACTTTAATAGCATGTCACAATTTCCCAAAATATACCTATTTTTCACATTTTAAGTTTTCGAGTACACCTGTCTGCTCTTGTCATGTGAACTTTCAATATAGAAATATTGTCTTTTCGTGAATATCACTATTTAAAATCATGTTTGTGCAGGTTTAAAAAATAAAGATTACTATTTTTTTGAAATATTGGTTAAGGAGCTACCATTTGATTTTTATGGGGGTGGGGCTAGGATGAAATTTGAAAAAATAGGCAGGACAGGAGTTTTGAGATTACAACTTAAAAAAAATGCAGGACAAAATTTTCATCAAAGCCCCCATAAAAATCAAATGGCAGCTCCTAAAAGATTTTTGCTTTTTATATACAATTTTAAGAAAAGGTCGTCTTGATTTCTGTACAGTACGTTGTTTTGTGGTCTTCTCAATCTATTCACATTCAATGTTTATACCAGGATAAGGTCCTTTTAAATTTGCTTAGTAACTTACTTTCAAAACTATTAATCTATGCTGCATGTCAATCAATTCCATTGGAATTTTCACTTGAACTTCTCTGATCTAGCTGCATACATTTACAGGTAATTGGCATCTTCCAGAGAGATATACAGCCAGTAGAAAAAATATATTGAAGTTGATACTCTAGGAATTGATTTGCATAGCAACATTTTAAACCAATTTTTATACAACCTCAAAATTTTTTTTGTGTTGGTATAATGCTATGATGTCATCGTCGTTCCAAGACACATTTGGTTTCCGGTCAATAACTTTAGTTTAAGTGAATGGATCTCTATGAAATTTTACCAGAAGGTTCAATACCACAAAAGGCATGAAAGGAAGGTTGGGATTTATTTTGGGGGTTATGGTACCAACGGTTTAGGAATTAGGGGCCAAAAAAGGGCCAAAAACAAACATTTTTGTAGTTTCCGGACAATAACTTGTGTGTAAGTGTATGGATCTCTCTGAAATTCTAATATGACGTTCTTCTTTTGCTTTGGAAACAAAGCCATGCTCTAATTACAATAAAATATGGGCTGCACGTGATTGACGTCACAATTGAAATTGCAACGTCAGTTGTATTTTGAACAACGCCGGAGATCGAAATGGACATTTTTGTTGGTGTTGCTCGCTAGGAAATTAAATAAAATCATTCTAAAAGTAAGTTTACATATATATGTTAATTTTTTATCGTGGAACTGTTGATTTTCTATAACGTTTTTGGTTCATCAAATCAAAATGGCTGCCTTTCGAACGTGTATTATAGGTCCGCTTCGAAGTACAAAAGTTCTAATTTTCCTATCAGAATCGAAATAATTCTATCATGCCATGCTTTATGCCAATTTTAACATGGTAGGCATTATATTTGTCAATATTTTACACCTCGCTAACGCTCGGTATAAAGATATTGACAAATATATAACGCTCGGTATAAAGATATTGACAAATATAATGCCTACCCATGTTAAAATGAGCATAAAGTATGGCATGAAAGAATTATTTCTTAAATGTACCAAAAGGTTCCATATCACAAAGGGAAGGTTGTAATGAGTTTGGGGGTAATTGCCTCAAACGTTCAGGAATTAGGGGCAAAAAACAAGCATTTTTCTAGTTTCCATACAATAACTTGTGTTTAAGTGTATGGATCTCTCTGTAATTGTACTACAAGGTTCCATACCACAAAGGGAATGCTGGGATTGAATTTGGGGGTAGTTACTACCAGGGGGTGTTAAAAAAAATTGGAGGGATTTTTTATTTTAGGTTGATTCAATGAACAAAATGAATTAATACAATAGAACAGAATTTGATTTATATCTCTTGATATCATTTTCAAAAATATGAGTCGAGAACTGAATCTAGTCATGTCTAGTCACAGGACTTAGGTTCTAGTTTTCATCAAAGCCAAAGTCTCATCAGACTCTGCACATCAGGCACAGTCTGGTAAGCCTGTTTTGGTTTGTATCCTGGTCTTTTATGTTGATAAAATATTTCTTATTATGATTAATGTCTTACTACAATCAGCTTTGTTTTTATACGACCGCAATTTTTTTCCTATATTGGTATGTCGTTGTCGTCGTCCGAAGACATTTGGTTTTCGCACAATAACTTTAGTATAAGTATATAGAAATCTATGAAATTTAAACACAAGGTTTATGAACACAAAAGGAAGGTTGGAATTGATTTTGGGGTTATGGTCCCAACAGTTTTAGAATTAGGGGCCAAAAAAGGGTCCAAATAAGTATTTTTCTAGTTTCCAGACAATAACTTGTGTAATGGTGTATGGATCTCTCTGAAATTATACCACAAGTTTCCATACTACAAAGGGGTGGTAAAAATTGGCCTTGGGGGGTTATGGCTCAAACCGTTTAGGAATTAGGGGCAAAAAAGGGGGAAAACAAGGGTGTCCTGGTTAATGTACAATTACTTAAGTACACAACATTTTGAATTACCTCCCTTACACTGCTTTTAAATTATGTATAAAGAAATGTTGTATAATTGTCTTGAGGTGATTAGCTGTCAATTTATTTTTAGAAGTTACTATTTTAAAAATGCTGATGAAGGTAATTTAATTTTAGCCATGATTACATGTATGTATGTCATTTTCTATTTTAAGACTTTTATGATGTATTTAAATGGGTTATTATGGTTGCAAACTCCATTGGAAATTTGAATTGAGATTATGACCATATCTTGAGCATGTTGAGGGAAAAAAGGGGGTGGGGACAATTTGTTCTCAAGATTTCAGAAATTATAAAGAAAATATCTTCAAATATTATTTTTTTTTTGCAAAAAAAACGGGGTAAAATATTTTTTTGGGGAGGGATGGGGGTCAATTCGCAACAGCATAGTGTATTACACAAAAGCAAAAAAATGAATATAAATTCAAATCACATAACCAATTCAAGTTCTTTGACCACAGTTATTCTGTGTCAGAAACCTATTATGTGTCAAATATTTAATTACAATCCAAATTCAGACCTGTATCAAGTGCGAATATTGTGTACATTTTTGCCCCAACTGTTCAGGGTTGGACCTCTGCGGTCGTATCCAGCTGCGCTCGGCGAAGCAATTTATTAATATATTGAAATGTTTATTCAAAGACATTAAAATATTGTTTGTCTAAATATGATCAAATATGATTTTCTGAATTCTATCATTATGGTCAATAATTTCTTCATTTTTATTTTCAAAATATTTTTTTTAAGGAACAGAATAACTAGGGAGACGAGTAGTCCTATAATATAAGACTTCGGAGTTTCATATCATTTACATTCAACGTTTTTTATCGGATATTTTTTTACTTTCAATGTTGAAACCCGAAAATTGATAGTAAAAAAAAAGTATCCGATAAAAAACGTTGAATGTAAATGATATGAAACTCTGAAGTGTTATATTATAGGACTAGGGAGACGAGGTACTGGTTTGTCTTGGTCCTGAATTGTTTCCAACAGTGCCGAACTGTCTATTAAACATGGAGCCGATTCGAACTGTCTTGTTACCTTATATACATTTGATATACAAAGTGCACCGCTGATTCCTATTGGTAAGACTGGTTTCTGAGAATAGTTTGCCTTTTATCTGTTATAAAGTATCGGAAAAAGAACCAGTTTTAAATTATCAGTCGCAAGTAAACATGTCAAATTATTTAATATTCAGTGATTTTATCTTCTTTTCTTGTTTTTTGTTTATTACTTTGATCATCAAAGTTGGATTTAATTTATTTTCTACAGAATGATTTTTCTTGTCCCGTTGGACAAGCTTGATATGGCTTTTACTTGTCCGACCTTTTCTCCTCTGGTACCGGACAAGCGTTATTGTCGAGCCCTGATCAGTCGACTCCTTATTAGAGTTATTGCCCTTTGATGACGATTGTTATCAATTTATTTTGCGTTTTTGGCTTATATCTTCAAAATTATAATAGATAGATAGAAACTTAAATAAGCAAAAATGATTAGCAAGACAAGATCTACATTTAAGACTAGATGTATAAATCGTCCAACGACTCCTTATTGCAGTTATTGCCCTTTAATGTCGATTTTCCATTGTCTCTAAACTTTTACAAAAATTTCTTCTGAAATTACTGGGCCAAATTTAACCACACTTGGCCACAATCATCATTGGAGTATCTAGTTCAACATGATTAAAAAAGTGTCCTCTGACCCCGCCTGCCAACCAAGATGGTCGACATGGCTAAAAATAGAACATAGGGTAAAATGCAAATTTTGTCTATTATTTTGAAAACCATTATGAATAGAGAAAATCTGACAGGAACAATATGTTGTAGATTGTCATTTGTTGAATATGCACTAAGACCAAGGTGAGCGACACAGGCACTTTAGAACCTCTAGTTGTTTTTTTTTTGTTCCTTACAGAGTCGTACAAGAACTCACATACTGGAGATAAACATTATCAATAAGATGTATGAGGGAGAAGGGGATTTTGTCACAATCAATGGTACTCAACAGAGCCACATAAGAGCACAGACTGGTAAAACACTTCATAAATGTGATGTTTGTGCTAGAGAATTTATTCAAGCTGGTGACTTAAAGAGACACATTAGAACACATACAAGCGAAAAACTTCATAAATGTGATCTTTGTGCTAGAGAATTTAGTCGAAGTTATAATTTAAAGATACATGTGAGAACACATACTGGTGAAAAACCTCATAAATGTGATGTTTGTGCTAGAGAATTTACTCACGGTAGTGACTTAACGAGACATGTGAGAACACATACTGGTGACAAACCTCATAAATGTCATGTTTGTGC